>OY979709.1:43527376-43828215 GCA_963855925.1 Inga laurina | reverse complement strand
GGTATATACTCTGGATTAATCCATACTGGTATAAGGTTCTGACAATACCTGGAGGAGTTTCTGGATATATAATAGCTTTATTAAATGCATAGTGGGACACGTATTTAATGGTCTTATGGGACAAAGAAAGATGGTTCAGCTTTTTGATGATTACTTTATAGAAATTATAAAGCTTTGGAATTTCAAAAATATCAGTATTATTGGAAGGTTCTTTTGGAGGAGGAGAATTATTGGAAGATTTCTCTTTTTCTTTTTGTTTTTCTTGGGTTGTCATTATCTGAGAAAAAGTTAAAGTTTCTGGAGATGGTTGGCTTATAGGAGTAGAGGTTAATAAGGAATTAGAGGTAAGGAGAGATTCAAGTCCAAATGACTCGATTATACTTTGGGTATTGTGAGTAGATGACTCACCTAGAGTGAATGACTCCATTATAGGTGGACTTGGTTTATAAGCTTCAACTTCTTTTCCTTTATTTGTAGTTTGGACTTCTGTCCTTATAAGTGGGTTGGCATCAGCCTTTTGGACATCTGTCCTTACAAGTGGATTGGCATCAGCCTTACAGATCTTCAAATTCTCAAGCTGAATATAGATGTCATTAAGAGAATCATTAATACCAGATATAGAGCTTGTTAACCCTTGTATACTGGTACTAACTTGACTACTTAATAGACTCATATTCATTTCAAGAATATTCATCTTCATTATAAGTTGATTCAATATAGGGGAAGATTCTTCTTCCTTATTCGTCTGATTTACAGGACTTTTTCTGCCAAATCGGCTTACTGGCTCCATCTGCTTAAATAATCAGCAATCAAGTTATTGTTTCCTTTAATATATTCAACTTCATAATCATAATAAGATAAATCTGCTTGTCACTTAATTAACATTTTACTACTCAACTTATTTTGTTTTATTCCTCTAGATAACCAATGTTTAACTTGCGTATTATCTGTCCTTATTACAAATCTATTATTTACTACAAATAATTCCAATTTTTCTATAGCTTTTACAACAGCTAATAATTCTTTCCAATTTGAATGATATCTACTTTGAGAATCATTAAACTTTCCACTCGCATATCTTGTTATTTTTTCAATTCCTTCTTCATCTTCATAGTACAAAGCTGCTCCCCAATAATTATCAGAGGCATCTGTGTATATAATCCATTTTATATTTTCTTTTAAAGGTATAGTTAATTTTGGCAATTCTTTACATAAAGCTTTTATATTTTCTACTATTTTTTCTATATTATTATCCCATTTCCATACTGTCTTTTCTCCTGCTAATTTAGATATTTTTGAGGTTAATGCCGATAAATTAGGGATATAGTTTCTAGCCTGATTTACTAGTCCTAAAAAAGATTGTAAATCTTTCTTATTATTTATTTTCTTAAATTGTAATATTTTCTGATTTATATGGTCTTGTAATTCTATTCCATCTTTGGTTAATATTTGTCCTAGAAAATTTACTTTTTCTTTTCTTAGTTCCATTTTTTATGGTGATATATTTAGTCCTTTTTCTTCTATAATATTTACAAATTGTTCTAAATGAATTTCATGTTCTTTTTCATCTTTTGAGAATATTAATATGTCATCAATATAAATTACAGCAAAGTCCCTTATTGGTAATAATATTTTTGACACGTATTCCTGAAATATACTAGGGCTATTATGATAACCCATTGGTAATACATTCCATTCATAAAGTCCTTCTGAAGTACTGAATGCTGTATATTTTTTACTATCTTCTTCGAGTTTTACTTGAAAAAATCCTGATTTACAGTCAAATTTACTAAATATAGTTTTTCCTCTTATCAAATTAAATAATAAATCCATCTTGGGTATTGGATATCTATTTCTTATGGCTAATTCATTTAATTTTTGGTAATTTATAACCATCCTGGTTTTTCCTCTTTTTTCTTCACTATGTTTAGACACAATTATAGCTGGTGAAGAGTATTCTGATCTACTTTCTCTTATAAGATTATATTTCTTCATTTCTTCTATATGCATTATAAATTCTTTCCTATCTTCTTTAGTCCAAGCATAAGGTTTACAATTTATTTCTTTACTATAGTCTTTCAATTCTATTTTAGCCATAGGTTTAGATTTTTCCCAATGTATTAAAGGATTATCACTATAATTATCTATTATTCTTTGTTCTATGGTTTTTATCTCTATGATATTCAAGGTTGCTAATATATGTTGAATTTCTACTGGATTATTATTTTGTAAGAATTGGACCTCATATTCATTATTCTTTTTCTGAAATTTTTCATCTTTTCTTCTATATGGTCTAGTTATTCTTATACCCCAAGCTTCATGTTTACAAGGTGTTGTTAATATTAAGGCTTTACTAATCATATGTATAGGAAAATATTGTTCTAAGAAATCTAATCCTAAAATTACATCACAAGAGGGTTCATTATATTGATTTAATTCTTTTATTACTAATTCGTAGTTTCCTATTTGAACTTTTACATCTTTTGCTTCTAGTTCTAACATATGGATTTCTTTTCCTGCACTTTCCATTCTTAGCATTTTATTTTTTCTTTTCCATAATTCTGGTGGTAATACATTATATTTTGCTACAGTTAAGTTTGCTCCAGTGTCAACCAAAGCATGATATTTTCTAGATCTATACTTTGCATATATGAATTTTATAAGTATATAGTATAATGGTCTACTCATATCCTAGATGATACTTCTAAACGTTCTTTTAATGTTTTCTTAATTTCTTTTCTATCTTTTCTTTCCCTCATTACTCTAGCATATTCTTCTTCATATATTAAGGGATGATTATCATGTATAAAATTTAACCTTCTTTTTTCCCATTTATAAGTTTTACTCAATCTCTTAATTATCATTCTTAAAAAACTCTTATCATTTTTTGGTATCTTAGTTATATATTCTCTTTTTTTATATGCCCAAAAGTCTCCATCTATAATTAATCTACTTTTGTTTCTTAATTCTTCATTTAACATATGAATGTCTCCCATATTAAACTCTAGATAATAAATCTAATTGTTTCTTTATAAATTTCTTTATATTTTTCCTTTCTCTTTTCCTATTTATTATTTCATTAACCATTTGTATATATGCTCTATCATTATATTGTAATTCTTCTAATACTTGTTTTATAACTATATGTTCTATTCTATTAGCTTTATCCATTTTGTTTAAAAAATATCTTAATAGTCTTTTATCATTTTTAGGTATTTTTATAATATTATTTTCCATATCATAAAACCAATTATTTTTATCGTACAGTATTATTTGTACATTCATTAAGCTCTCGATAACAAATTTAATTGTTTCTTAAACTCATTTTCTACTTCATTTCTATGATATATTCTATTTATTTGATTTTGTATTAATCCTACTCTTACTTCTCTATTATCTATATCTTGTAATACTAAATTTAATGCTTGTTCTTCTATTTCATCCTATTGTCTTAGTTTATTAATAAAACTTCTCATTAATTCTTTTGCTACTTTGGGTATTCTTATTCCTTCATTATTCTTAAAATAATACCAATTATTGTCATCATATAATGTTATCTTTCTATCCATTTAAGACCTAGATAATACTTTTAATCTTTCCTTTAATTCTTTCTTAATATCATTTCTATTCATCATATTATTTACTACTGCATTATAAGCTTCTACAAAATCTTGTGGTTGATTATGATATACTATTTTTAATTGTCTTTTTTCTTTTTCATTACATTTGTTTATTTGGTGAACTATATGATTCATCATTGACTTATCAGATTTTGGTATTACTATTTTTTCATCATCTATGTAATAATAATCTTTACTATTATCTTCTGCTAATATTATTCTTATTATTTTTGCTGTGTAGTGTGTGTTTATCATCATATTAATTTTTGGATTATAATTGTCTGATGGTTTATGTTAAAGATTATTCTATCTTGTTGAATTCTATAAGGTTTTACCTTTTCTAGAAAGTCTTTTCCTAATGTTACTTTATATGATTTGTTTGAATCTTGTTCTACCCATAAGGTTAATTGTATTACATCTCTTTTATTAAATCTTATTAATATTTCTGTTTTTATACCTTCATCTGTTTCTTCATAATTATTTTCTATATATCCTATTTCTATCTTACTTTTTTTCTGTATTTTCATCTACTAACGTTATTATTTCTTGCCAAATTCCATGTTTTTTTACTTCCATTATAATCTTGTCTTGTTTATTTTCTTTTGTTATATCTAAATTTGTTATTTTCTGATTTATTTCAACTAATTCCCTATTTATGGGATTTATTAATGACATTTCAGCTAATCTACTACTACTTCCTATATCAATACTCTTTCTTGGATTCGTTATATTAATTTGTAAAGGTTCATTTAATGTATTTATTTTTAATGATCTAGTTCCTAAATTATTATTTGCTATTAATCTCTTTCCTTTATTGTCATGGATACTTACTGTTTTGTCCAATTCAATTTCTAATATTTCTGGTAAGGTTATATTTATAGGATCTGTTTTTACTTCTTTTAATATAGGCATAAATTGTTTTTCTATACTTACTCTTCCTATTGATTTATTATATATTTTATGTTCATTTGTAAATACTAATCCTACCATTGCTGTTATACTTATAGTTTTAGCACCTTTTAATAATTTTATTCCTTTTAATTTATGATATACCCTTATTGATTGATCTATATGTTCATCATTTCTAGATATTGCAAAATTAGTATTCAAAGTAAATTTTAATTTTTGATATATTAAATTGCCTGTTAACATTCATAATACACTATCTTGTACACTACTTATTATTCTTCCATCTGTTATTAATAATTCTATAGGTGTATCTATTCCTTCTTTAAAATATGCTTTAACTAATAATTGTATTCCTGCTATATAAATTTCAGTGACTTCTTCTTTAAAAGGTAATTTAGATATTTCATTTTCTATTAATCTTTTACTTATTAATGGTATTCTTAATATTCCTTCTGTTAAGGTTGATTCTA
The DNA here is from genome assembly GCA_963855925.1 of Inga laurina. NCBI lineage: Eukaryota > Viridiplantae > Streptophyta > Magnoliopsida > Fabales > Fabaceae > Inga > Inga laurina. The sequence continues at coordinate 43,823,216 of OY979709.1, read as the reverse complement.
TAGGATGTTTCTTTTGTAATATTACACATTGACTTTTAATATCTTTTTTCGATTTTATTATTCTATTAACTCTACTCATAAAATTTTCATTAACTATTTGGTCTGGTTTTAAATTTAATTTCATATCTTTTATTTTTTCATATTGTTTAGCATTAAATGTTAACCTTTTTTCTACACTTCCTTGTGATGAGTTTCTATATTCTTCATAAGTTTCGTATTCATCTTCTTCTATTACATCTTTTTCTATTTCTTTACCTTGCATCATATATAATTTAAATTCTTCTTCTGAACTATCTAAATACTCTATTTCTGATTCTGATTCTTCTGATTCTAATTCTTCTTCTTCATTTTCACTTATTACTTTTATTTTATATATTTCTATCTCAGGATTTTCTATATCACTATATATTTCTTCATCAAATTCTAAATGTTCTAATTCATATTCTTGAGCTTGTTCTAATATATTCATAAACTTCTTATCTTTTGGTTCTTTGCATTCTGTTGATATATGACCTATCTTTCCACAATTATAACATCTACATTTCCTTGGTTTTTTATTATAATCTATTTTATTTCCTTTCTTAAAGTATTTTCTAAAATATTTCTTAGGTTTATATTTTTTATAAAATTTCTCTTTGGGATATTTCTTAAATCTATATCTATATTTATTATATCTCTTGATTGGTTTCCATTTCTTATCCTTATATTTTCCGTATTTTCCTTTTTTATATTTTCTTCTTATCTTTTTATTTTCATCCTTACATCCCCATCTCTGAGGTTTTTCATATTCTCCACATCTTAATATTAATTTATTCTGCTTATAATATTTCATATTCCTCCAAGCTTGTTTACATTTTTCAGATAAATAATTTCTTAAATAATCTATTCTTTTTCCTAAAGAATCTATATATGGTATTAATTCTGGAGTTTCTTTAAATATCTTTGCATAATCATCTATTATTTCATCTCTTATTAATTTTGGTAATTTTCTATAAAAAAGTTCTAAATATTTTATTCTTTTCATTTCTGGATTTTCTTTTATTTCATAATAGTACTTTTGAAATTCACATATATAAGGATTTAAATATCTTGGTTCTAATGAACATCTTTCTATTTGATATAATCTTTTTATTGCTTCATTACTCGTTATTTGTTCTTCTAATGTATTACTTCTTCCTACAAATTCTGTTCTAAGCACATATTCATATCTTTTTACTAATTTAACATAATATTCTTTTCTGCTATTATATTCTTCTTTCGCTATTTGTCTTATTTGATTTCTCCAACTTTCTTCTTGGCTTCTCCACCAGTAATATACATTTCCTAAAAAGCTTGATTCTATAAGTAAATTAGTTGATTGGAAATCTAAATTATTTCTTCCTATTAATGCTATTATAGTTGCTCTTGACCATTCTTCAATTATTTTTTCAGGGTCTAATACACAATCTAGGTTTAACCATATTTCAGATACTGGTATACTTTTACTTTCATATTGATCTATAGGCGTTGGTGTAAATCCTCTTCCTCTTGGTATTTCAAATTTTATATCAAATTCTTGATTTTCTGTTTTCTTATCATGTGGTAATTCTTGTCTTTCCACTTCCTCTTCTCTTTGTTCTTTATGTCTATTATAATCAGCTTCTGTTCTTACTTTAGATGACTATGTATCTGATTTTTTACTCGCATCTCCTGTTTCATTAATACTTACTCCTGTATTTAATTCTTTATAATCTTTTATATTTCCTTTTATAGTTGTTGCACTTTTAAAATCTTTCTGGATTTGTTCTAATTCTTTTTCTTCCAATCCCATTAATATTTCTATTTCATCTTCTTCTTCCTCTATAGCATTCATCATTTTTATTTGTGGATTATATATTTTAAAAATATCTATTATATCTTTAGAATATATTATTTCTGCTATTTTACTTCTTTCTTCAATTTCTTCATTCTTTTCATAATTTTCTCTTTTATTTTTTCCTTTTGTTAATTCTATTAATTGTTTTTTCTCGTCTTCTGTAATTCCTAAACTATTAAGCTTATCATTAATTGTCCATAAATTATTATTCATTATTTGTTGACCTTTCATTATTTGTTCTGTTATTAATCTTGTTTGTCTAACATTTTCATCCATATTTTGCTTATAAATCTTTTCTTTAGTATTTTCTAGTTTTTCCATTTCTTCTAATGCTTTCATCATATTTAATTTTCGGTGTTTATTAATTATTGGTTCTAATAAATCATTTTCTTGTTTTATTTTAGGTTTATCGATTTCCATATCTGTTACTCCTAAGGAATTCATTATGGTTTTCATATTTGATTTTATTATTCTTAGGTCTTCGGAGTTACTATCTATTTTCTTTTTCATATTATATACTCTTTCTTCTAAAGGTTGACTTAAGAATTCTAGTCTTTCTTTTCTATTACTAGGTTTTTCTAATTTTACTTTTTCTTTTATATCTTCTGGGACCATTTCTAATATTTCTTCTAAATTATATATTTCCATTAAATCATAAATATTCGGATTTATATATGTACCTAATTGTTTCATCATATACATATTATTCCGATTCATTAAATTCCATGTATTATCTCCATTCCCTCCTGGCATAAAGGGTGTAAATATACAAGTTTCTTCTTGATTTCCTATTAACGATAAATGAGAACTTACAGGTAAGTTATTTATTTCTACTTCATACATTCTAGGTTCCAATTTTCTTATAATATTTGATAAATCACAATTTTAATATATTTTATCCCACCTTATTCATTTATTTTGGAGATTATTTTAGGCTAATTTGGATTTATTAGATAATATTTGGATAATTAGCCAATTTTGGGAAATAATATAAATCTGAATTGATTATGATATTATTGGGCTCAAAAAGATAATATTATATTGTGATTGAAAAATATTTTCAATTATAAGATAAATCACGATTTTATTATATTCTTGCAGAAAATCCTACGGTGCAGAGCTTTTCTTAGAAACTCAAAAAGAATCCAATGGTGGAATTTTATTGGGCTTTTAAAATTTTAGTAGGCCTAAATTAATACCCAAAACTCTCCCCTCCCTTCTTAAAAATAACCTAACCATCACAGCATTGGGGGATATACACGGACTGAGAGACACAGCCGCTGGAGACGCAGACAGCATTCGCAAACGCTGAGGGGAGAGGCTGAGACGTGCACGTACAGAGGAGGAGGACGCTGAAGAAACAACACGGCTGCTTGAATTGGTGTTGGAATCATCATCATCAATTTTCATTCACACACAGCGACGGGCCCACCTCCACGAACCCATTAAATGCACAACTCATTCATATTTCTCCATTCGGATGCACAGTGACGGAGGCCATTGAATTAACCAATTCTTCTCAACTTTTCTTCATGTCCGTGACTTGGTCAAAGCTTGGAGGGAGGACAATTTCGATGGCAGCCTAATTCTTTTGGGGAGGCAATTTGGGAGGAATATGGAGGAAGTTAGAGCCTAGGAGCTTACACTTGAAGACTATAAGGGAGTGTCTTTCTTTTATCTTTTTGATTTAAGACTTGAGATTGTTTAGTTTTAAATAATTTTGGGTTGTGTTAATTGAGAACAATCTAGTTTTAGATTGTAGACTTATTTTTTTTATTTGGATTGAATTGATAATTTGGATTTGATTTATTCTTAAATGATTATTGGGATTTTTGTTTGCAAACTTTTGATTGTCGATTAAATTATTAATTGAGTTTTCATTATTAATTTAATTGTCAATTTGGGTTTAATTGCTTGATTGTTTAATTAGGTGATTAATTGTCGAATTGTTTAATTAGGCAATTGTAAACATAATTTCCAAAAATATCTTAAGCAATTGTGATTGGTTTTTTTTAATGGATTTAATTAACCACCGCTTTTTCCATTATGAGTTTTCTAGTGGATTAGGTGTTATTAAGCTTGAGGGTTTCCCATGTCTTAATTAGGTGATTAAATTCATTAATTCCAACTTTTGATGAACCTCCCTTTGGTCTGATAAATTGAATGGCTAAGAAAGCTAAATCCATGTGAATCCTGAGTTGTCCCCTTCATTATCATAACTGAACTACATTCCTGTTGATTGTCTTGCTTTTGATTATTTTCTTTGCTTAGTATCTTAATTCATTTTTCACTAAAAAAAACCCCAAGATTGCATTCCAATTCATTTAGGTTAGTTTCCTTCTCATATAGATTTTAGAGTCATTTGCATTTAGGTAGTAGAATCTTGCACTTTAGTTTAGGTCCATTCTATTGCATCTTTGTTACTTAAAAATCAATCCTAAAGAAAACCCATAGCTTGCTCCTTGGGAGAATGACCTAGGTTGACCCTAAACTGCATAATAATTTAGGACCTAGTTTAATTGATTGCTTTAGCGACAGAAGCACGCATCAATTTTGGCGCCGTTGCCGGGGAGCAGCGGTTAGGCTTTAGGTTTGAGTTTTTAGGCAACTTCTTAGGTAGTTGTTCATTGCATGACCCGATCCTCTTCTGAAAAATTGTTTGAATTTGATCCTGAGATTGAGAGGACACTTCACCAACGAAGAAGGACTAGAGCTAGTACTTTTGTAGGCAATAGTACCTCTGTTGAGCCCATTGTTGATTCTTCTGATTCTAAGGTCAATATGGATGCTAATAATATTGTTGTTAATGCTGATGGGAATGTTAATGTTAATGCAAATGCAAATGCAATGGTAAATGCAAACGAAAATGCAAATGCTAATCTTGTTGATCCTGCTATGACTATTAGAGAATTGGTTTCACCTGATTTGTATTTTCAAAATTGGTGTATCAATTATCTTGACATTAATGCAAATTTTGAATTGAAATCTGGATTGATTCACTTACTTCCAAAATTTAATGGCCTTTCAGGTGAGGAAGCGTACAATCACTTAAAGATGTTTCACATGGTTTGCACTGCTATGAAACCTGTTGGTGTGGCTGAAGATCAGATTAAGATGCGTGCCTTCCCATTCTCTTTAGAAGGATCTACTAAAAATTGGTTACTTCGATTACCTCCTGGATTCATTACTTCATGGAACCAATTGAAGAAATTGTTCTTGGAAAAGTATTTCCCAGCTTCACGCACTTCATCTATCAGGAAGGACATATGTGGATGTCGACAAGTGGTTGGAGAATCCTTATATGAATATTTAGAGAGTTTTAAAATGCTATGTTCTAGTTGTCCCCACCATCAGATTCCGGATACATTACTGATCCAATACTTCCATGAAGGTCTCTTACCTCTAGAGAGAGATTTATTAGACTCAGCTGCTGGTGGTGCACTTCTACACTTGACTGTAGATCATGCTTGGGAATTGATTGAAAGGAAAGCTGAAAATAGCCAACAATTTGGTACTAGACAACAGGTCAAAGTTAATGAAGTGGGACGAATTTCTTCTAATTCTGAATCTCGCCTAGAGAGTAAAATTGATAGACTCGCATCTGCTATGGAAAAAATGGTTATGTCTCATATGCAAAATTCTTCTAATATGGCCACTCCTATGGGGTCCTCTACTTCTGTTACCCCACAGGCTGACTCTTCTGCTTTAGTAGGGTCATTCTACTCTATTTGCTCTCTAGCTACTCATGGTACTGACTCTTGCCCCTACATGAATGATGGAGTTGAATCTTGTAATGCTATTTACCCTTCTAAGCCTTTGACTCAAGGCGGCCAAAGATATGATCCTTACTCCAATACATACAATCCTGGATGGCGTGATCATCCAAACCTTCGATATGGAAATGGCCAAGCTCAGCAAGCACAATTCAATCAAAGTGGGGATTCTAGTGGCAAGATGTTTCAACAAGTTAGACAATCAATGCCAGTCCAAGATGAAGATTCAGGGTTAGCTAGTAAGGTGGACGCTATGATGAAAATCCTGATGCAGCAACAGCAACAGATGCAGGAATTTCAAGCTTTTAAAACTCAAATGGGTCAATTTTCTAACGCACTCAGTAATGTACAGAGTCAAGGTTCAGGAAAGCTTCCATCTCAAGTGGTAACCGATCCGAACGTTGGACCTCAACAAAATCCTAATATTGGTGGAGTTAATGCTATATCTCTTCGACGTGGAAAGATAATCCCTTCTGCAGATCCTGTTACCACCAATACTTCAAATGATAAGGAAGTTGTTGATGACTCTCCTTCTACTCTTCCTTCTACTTCCACTTCCACATCGCAGGATCAGTCCACTTTATCAAAAACACAAGTGGCACCTCATGAAGAACAAGAAAAGGGTGAGGAAGGACAACAAATGATCAAACCGGCCCTGCCATTTCCTACTGTAGTAGCTAAGGCTGAAAGGAGAAAGAAGGAAGCTGAGATGTTTAATGAAGTCTATGATATCTTCAAGAAAGTGGTGATCAATGTTCCACTAGTTGACTTAGTCGCACAAGTGCCTAAATATGCAAAATTCTTGAAGGAGTTATGTACTACAAAGAGAAAATTTAAGCATGAAGGCAAGGTTGACTTAGGAGCAGTTGTCTCCTCTCTTTATCAAATGCCAATGCCAGTAAAGTGCAAGGATCCTGGTAGCTTTCTCATCCCTTGTACTATTGGTGACATTGACTTCTCAGATGCCCTAGCAGACTTGGGAGCAGCTATCAACGTTATGCCAAAATCAGTCTTCAATCAACTCAAGGGTGTGGAACTTAAACCCACAAATCTCATTGCATCCCTTGCTGATAGACGTTGCACAGTCCCAGAAGGCGTCTTGGAGGACATCTTGGTTAAGGTAAAAGATTTCATATTCCCTGCAGACTTCTATGTTCTTGATATGGATGATGGTAGGTTTAGGCAGAAAGGACATTCATCTTTGATTCTAGGTAGGCCTTTCCTTAAAACTGCTAGAGCTATGATAGATGTGCATGCTGGTAGCCTTACTTTGGAATTTGCTGGTGAAACTATTAGATTTAATGTGCTTGAATCCATGAGACATCCCCTTGATGATTGTGCTGAGATAGATGTTAATGCTATTGATGCCATTATGGATGATTCTGTTGTAGATCTTAGAGAAGCATGCTTAATAGATCCGGTGACATTACCTGTTTAGATGATACTATCTCTTGTTCATGTGCTGAAATTGGTAGTTGTGACACGTGTGCTGATCTTGATAGTGCTGATCTTGATATTTTCACTGATGCTATTGAGATTATGAGACATTCTAGACATGATCATTCGGTGCCTAATTGTAGCATTAGCAATTCTAGTGATCACACATCTACTACTTCTATTGATTCTAATGGACTTTCTCAGTTACTTAGTGTGATTGATGCCATGAATAGAACTGATTTATCTCCACTACCTGACTCTGAATTATTGATTGACATTGATCATATTTCTGATAATGAGATTTCTGATTATGATTCTATCTCTGACATGAGTGCTACTGATGGCACTATTGTTGTTGATTGTGATGTGTTGCTTGATTCTACTGCACTGGCAGTTTCTACTAATACTCCCCAAGATGGGAAAGTTTGCTCTTCTGTTTGTGAATCAGTTGTGCAGGTTTCTAGTTTGACTGATATAGATTTGAAGCCGCTCATACCTTCAATTGAGCAAGCTCCATTTTTGGAGTTAAAGCCACTTCCTGACTCATTGAAATATGTCTATTTGGGGAAGAATGAGATACTTCCTGTGATTATAGCTAATGACATAACTGCTGATGAGGAAACCCGCCTCTTAGAGGTACTTAGGAGACGGATGAAAGCTATTGGATGGACTCTTGCTGATATCCCTGGAATCAGCCCAAATGTGTGCCGCATCGGATCCTGCTAGAAGATGGTGCCAAAGCTGTGCGACAGCCATAGAGGCGACTCAATCCATTGATTCTTGATGTGGTAAAGAAAGAGGTATCTAAACTTCTTTCTGCAGGTATAATCTACCCTATTTCTGATAGCCAGTGGATAAGCCCAGTTCAGGTAGTACCTAAGAAAACTGGTATTACAGTTGTGCGTAATGACGAAGGTGAGCTAGTTCCGACTAGAGTCCAGAATAGTTGGAGAGTATGTATTGACTATAGAAAATTGAATTCTGTGACTAGAAAGGATCACTACCCCCTTCCCTTCATAGATCAGATGTTAGAAAGACTGGCTGGTAGATCACATTACTGTTTTTTGGATGGTTTTTCTGGATATTTTTAGATTTCTATTGCCCCTGAGGATCAGGATAAAACCACATTCACATGTCCATTTGGAACCTTTGCATATAGACGCATGCCATTTGGCTTATGTAATGCACCAGGCACTTTTCAACGTTGCATGGTTTCCATATTCTCTGATTTTCTTGAGCATTGCATAGAAGTTTTCATGAATGATTTCACTGTTTACGGTGATTCTTTTGATGCATGCTTAGCTAGTTTGGACAATGTTTTGGAAAGATGCATTCAATATAATCTTTTGTTGAATTTTGAAAAATGTCATTTCATGGTTAAGAAAGGAATTGTTTTGGGCCATGTTGTTTCACATGATGGTATTGAGGTTGATAAAGCTAAAGTTGATATTATTTCATCCCTTCCATACCCTTCTTGTGTGAAAGATGTACGTTCTTTTCTTGGGCATGCTGGATTTTATAGAAGGTTCATCCAGGATTTTAGTAAGATAGCACTGCCATTATCTCGTTTATTGCAGAAAGATGTGGGTTTTGTTTTTGATGATGCTTGCAGGTATGCATGGGATGAGTTAAAGAAGAAACTCACTACACCCCCATCATTCAGCCACCTAATTGGAGCCTTCCATTTGAGCTCTTGTGTGATGCTTCAGATTATGCATTAGGTGCTGTTCTTGCCCAAAGAGTAGAGAAGAGACAACATATCATAGCCTATGCCTCTCGAACACTAGATACTGGTCAGGCTAACTACACTACCACAGAGAAAGAGCTATTTGCAATCGTCTTTGGGTTAGAAAAGTTTTGATCTTACATCCTTCACACCAAGGTGACCGTCTTTACAGATCACTCAGCTATCAAATACTTGTTCAAAAAATCAGACTCCAAACCCCGCCTCATTAGGTGGGTGATGCTGATACAAGAGTTCGATGTGGAGATTCGTGATAAGAGTGGTGCAGAGAATATGGTAGCTGATCACTTGAGTAGGATTGAATCGCCTCCAGTAACATCTTTACCCTTAGACGATTTTCCCGATCAAAGGCTCTGTGAGGTTGTTGTTTCTATCCCTTGGTACGCTAATATTGCAAATTATTTAGTTGCGTCTGTTTTGCCAGCTGACATGAATACACATCAATTGAATAAGTTTAAGAAAGATGTTAAATTCTATATCTGGGATGATCCTTACTTGTGGCACATTCGTAGTGATCAAATTATTAGGCGATGCATTCCTGATGATGAATTTGAGTCTGTCTTAACTTTTTGCCATACTCTTGCATGTGGGGGACATTTTAGTGCTAAGCGTACTGCTAGGAAAGTTTTGGAAAGTGGATTTTTTTGGCCTAGTCTATTTCATGATGCCCATGAATTTTGTAAGAAATGTTCTAGGTGTCAATTTGTGGGTACTATTTCTAGGAAACATGAGATGCCCCAACAACCCTTATTATTCTGTGAAGTCTTTGATGTTTGGGGAATTGATTTCATGGGACCTTTTCCCACTTCATTTGGTTATCTGTATATCTTGCTGGCTGTGGATTATGTGTCCAAGTGGGTTGAGGCTATCCCCACTCGTACTAATGACTCTTTTGTAGTGGTTTCCTTTGTTCGGTCTCACATTCTTTGCAGGTTTGGCATTCCCAGAGCTATCATTAGTGATCAAGGAACTCATTTTTGCAATCGGAGTTTGTTGAACTTGCTTAGCAAGTATGGTGTGATGCACAAGGTAGCCACCCCATACCATCCTCAGACGAATGGTCAAGCAAAACTCTCTAATAGAGAAATCAAGCTCATTTTAGAAAAGACAGTGCAACCCAACCGGAAGGACTGGAGTAAAAGGCTTGATGATGCACTTTGGGCGTATCGCACAGCATATAAAAGTCCCATTGGCATGTCTCCATACAGGATTGTCTATGGCAAAGCATGTCATTTGCCAGTAGAGGTGGAGCACAAGGCGTATTGGGCAATAAAAAGGTGCAACCTCGATCTTGCTAGTGCCGGTGCTGAAAGAAAGTTGCAATTGCAAGAGCTTGAAGAGTTAAGAAGGGAAGCTTATGAGAATGCGAGGATTTATAAGGAAAGAACTAAAGCAGCCCATGACAAACTCATTATGAAGAGAGAATTCCAAGTGGGCCAAAAAGTTTTACTCTACGTCTCCAGATTGAAACTCATGCCTGGAAAGCTCCGCTCTAGATGGGAGGGGCCCTTCATTGTCATTGATGTTTTCCCATATGGAGCTGTGAAGATCAAGAGGGAGCCGAATGGAAAATGCTTCACCGTCAATGGACACCGCTTGAAGCCGTTCTATGATGGATTCTCCACTCAAGCAGTGGAGGTTACCGCACTACGAGACACCACGTAGACCCCGGTTGTATTCCTTCCTTCACTCTTTTATTTTGCATTGTCATATTATTAAGTTGAGTAGTGCTGCATATTACCTGTCTTTGTGCTTTGCTATGACTGTTTTGCATTGAGGACAATGCATTGTTTAAGTGTGGGGGAGGGATCAACCGTTTTGAATGTGAAAATTGCAAGTTTTAAGTAACTTTAGTATGATGCATCCTTGATTTGAAAGGTGATTGATCATGTTTTGAGACAATAGACTAAGTGGCAATGAGTTTGACTTAGGAGAATTTAGGCTAGTAATCACATAGACCTAGTGAGATTTTGAGCCTAATGCATTTTTTTTTTCAGTGTGTACCCCCTATCTCTTTACTTGATCTAGAACTTGACTTGAATCTTATTTGAGGCCACATTTTATGCATATGTATACATAAAGATGATAAAGGCATTCATTTCATTTTAGCCAGATAAGCCAAACAGCCCATCTTTTCCATACATATACCCTTTGTTTAGCCCTTTTGAGCCTATATTTTATTTTTTTTCTCACCCCATAACAAAAAAAAAATTCCTACCCTTTTGAATGTCTTAGGAGTTGAAGAGCAGTGCATTATATCTATTTTGGATGGAAGAACGTGTATAAAATTGGATATTAGGTCATTGTGAAAAGTTTGATATGTTATCTTTAAAAAAAAAGAGCAATAAGATTCCGTTCCGCTGGTTTAAGCTGTGCTTAGTAACCGGCGGTCTTCATCACTGTCACGCCCTTATCTCAATTTTACCTTTACCAGAGTATTCACGGAAAACGATATGCGGTTTAGTAGGCAACACAAGAATAGCATAACTATACTGATAATATGTGCATGATTACGTAAATTCCCCATAGGGGTTTGCACATGATACTTACGATTAAGGTAGCCGCACAAGGCTACTAGGGTGTCTAAACTCATTCCAGTGAAACGGAGACTTCTTCCCGTCTTTGTTCCATTATTATAATCCCTTCGTACGGTACTCTGCATTGTTGTTTACATATCTTCTGTCGTCTCCTGTCTAAATTGTTGGTAGGGGAGGGTGAGATTCGAGAGAATCTCAGTAGGAAACAGATACCGTAATGCATGCATGATTGATGCTATGTGTATGACATGTTAGCTTTATCTAGATGTATGCCCCATAATGACATTTCTGCATGCTCAATGTTTCATACAACAAGGCTATGGCCACAGCGAAAACAGAAACAGAGCTTCATTTATTCAAATATGCTCTACACAATCAAGTAAAGCAATCACATACATCATTACACAAGCAGAGATATCAAATACATGCAACTAAGGTAAGGCCCCTACCTTAACCCTTTCCGCCTCGAAACGTGTGCCTCGATCTACGTGCAAACAGCTCGGGGCTTCATATTCGATCCTACAATGTCAAATATACTATTTAGACACTGCCATAGTATTTCTGGGGGTTATATGAGTCTATCTTGAAAAATTACTAAAATACCCCCAGGGACCTGGCCCCATCATACCCGGTCCGGCTGTACTTTTCTCGAAATTCTAACCTAGGCTATCCTGACATATTTTTGCCCAAGGAATCCATTTCCAGACTCGGAATTATCAAATTCAATTTAAAATTACGAAATTGTCCTTGACAGCCCTACTTTTAGGGTTTTAGGGGCGTTTCCGTAATTATGCTTTCTCGGCCTTTTCCGAAAAAGTGCCCAACTGTAACCCCACATAATTTTCCCTCCTGAATCCAATGGAACCATCAAATCATTGAAAATCCAACTCTAAGGCCTATTTATAGTGCTGGCCGAAATATATGGGAATTTAGGGAAAATTGGGGTTTTTCGGTTTTGGCTCCGTAAACACGTTCCTTCGTACTCCTAACCACTTTATCGACTATTCCATTAGGTTATGACTACCATTTAGACTCAATTTAGGCAGCATAACCCCTAGGGAAACCCATTTTCCATTTTTACAACCAATGGCAATCCGGCGAAATTTCACCGATTAAATTGCCCACAGTAGCCAGAATAATCAATATGCAAGAGTTTGGAAGTTACCTCAAGCTCCCACTAGCTTTTCCTTCTTGTGGCTGAAAACCATAACTTCAAAACACCATGAATCTTGCTTCAAATACCTCAAACAATATAGAAGAGAAGCTTAGGAGAAGGATTATACACGTTAGGTACGAATTCACCGAAGAAATCGACCTATCTCGTGAGTTTTCTCCTCCCTCCTCTCTATTTTTCTCTCAAATCCTCTCTATTTTTCTGCATAAAGCACGTCAGTTCTGGTGCTGAGGGAAGAAGAAGAAGATTTAATAATATGTCCCCATTTAATTAACTAATTTTCCCAATTTTCGGATTTTTTGTAAAATTCTGGCAGATTTCTGCCCAAAATTTGAAAAATCATAACTAATTCTAGAAAAATATAAATGAGGTGATTCCAAAGCCTATAGAACCCTTATTGAGTCTAGTGTCAAGGAAAAATATAGACTTTTTCTTAATGGAATCACAAAATTCCCAGAATTTTAATCTTTGCATATTGTTCCAGAAATTTCACAGTTTTTCTGTGCTGACTTCAAAAATTCATATCTTTTTGTGTATAGCTTTAATTGAGTCATATTACCTATCAAATTAAAGCTTAGGATGTCTACTTTCATCCTGTAAAATTTCATAATTTTGGATCATCATTTGGTCATTTAAATGAACATGACAAGCTTACTACCTCATAGGCGATTTTACCGTAAGCATAATCACTTTCTCCAAAATTCACCATTTTACTTTCTTAATACCCTAAAGATATAGAAATCATTAGGGGATAAATTTGGGCTCCTGCTAAATTGGGGCTTAGCAGTCCATTTAATTTAGGCTTATTCTCAAGCCTCCAATCCCAAATTTCGGGGTATTACAATCACCAATGTTGATCTTCACGTCAAACGGCCAGTAAGAGCTATGAGCGTGCTAGTAGCATCTTGGTGCTATTGAGTTATAAATGTTTGAGTAACCGGGCCTTTGTATCACCAATATACAGGTTCGCGTCAAAAGAACATATATATAACAGCCCAAGAGAATTGCAAAAAAGAAAAAGAAAAAAAAATAATAAAAAAAAGAAAAAAAAGAAAAAAAAAAGAGAAAGGAAAAGTAATGACCCAGTTCAAGTGTGATTTGGTTTCTTTCATCCTGTTTCATCCTATTGCATCATTCTCTTCATCTTCTGGGATATTCAACTTTGTTTTTCCAAACACTATACCCTTTCTTTCTTAGCCTTAGCCCCATTACAACCTAAAGTCCTTTGGATTTATGTTTGCATTTGCTTTGCTAGTGGTGGAGAACTTAGATTCTTGTCAAGCCTATGGAAAAGAGTACTGGATAGGGTGGATTTGAGTGTAAACACAAGCCTATACACTTTTGAGTGATGAGAGACATACACATATCCTTGGTGAGGGATTTCTAGCTTAGATATTCCTTTGTCAAGTAAATTGTCATGAAGTTTGTTTTCTTGAGTCATGAGAAAATCACTTGGATAAAAGAGGTGTTGAAATACTTTTGTTTACTTTTTACTTGTGATTGGAACATTCACTTTTGAAGTTTTGTTTTATTTTGTCTTGTTATACTTCCTTGGTCTTGATTTGTTTTGCCCAAGAGTGCAAATGATAAGTGTGGGGGAGTTGATAAATCACAATTTTAATATATTTTATCCCACCTTATTCATTTATTTTGGAGATTATTTTAGGCTAATTTGGATTTATTAGATAATATTTGGATAATTAGCCAATTTTGGGAAATAATATAAATCTGAATTGATTATGATATTATTGGGCTCAAAAAGATAATATTATATTGTGATTGAAAAATATTTTCAATTATAAGATAAATCACGATTTTATTATATTCTTGCAGAAAATCCTACGATGCAGAGCTTTTCTTAGAAACTCAAAAAGAATCCAATGGTAGAATTTTATTGGGCTTTTAGAATTTTAGTAGGCCCAAATTAATACCCAAAACTCTCCCCTCCCTCCTTAAAAATAACCTAGCCGTCACAGCATTGGGGGATATACACGGACTGAGAGACACAGCCGCTGGAGACGCAGACAGCATTCGCAGACGCTGAGGGGAGAGGCTGAGACGTGCACGTGCAGAGGAGGAGGACGCTGAAGAAACAACACGGCCGCTTGAATTGGTGTTGGAATCATCATCATCAATTTTCATTCACACACAGCGACGGGCCCACCTCCACGAACCCATTAAATGCACAACTCATTCATATTTCTCCATTCGGATGCACAGTGACGGAGGCCATTGAATTAACCAATTCTTCTCAACTTTTCTTCATGTCCGTGACTTGGTCAAAGCTTGGAGGGAGGACAATTTCGATGGCAGCCTAATTCTTTTGGGGAGGCAATTTGGGAGGAATATGGAGGAAGCTAGAGCCTAGGAGCTTACACTTGAAGACTATAAGGGAGTGTCTTTCTTTTATCTTTTTGATTTAAGACTTGAGATTGTTTAGTTTTAAATAATTTTGGGTTGTGTTAATTGAGAACAATCTAGTTTTAGATTGTAGACTTATTTTTTTTATTTGGATTGAATTGATAATTTGGATTTGATTTATTCTTAAATGATTATTGGGATTTTTGTTTGCAAACTTTTGATTGTCGATTAAATTATTAATTGAGTTTTCATTATTAATTTAATTGTCAATTTGGGTTTAATTGCTTGATTGTTTAATTAGGTGATTAATTGTCGAATTGTTTAATTAGGCAATTGTAAACATAATTTCCAAAAATATCTTAAGCAATTGTGATTGGTTTTTTTTAATGGATTTAATTAACCACCGCTTTTTCCATTATGAGTTTTCTAGTGGATTAGGTGTTATTAAGCTTGAGGGTTTCCCATGTCTTAATTAGGTGATTAAATTCATTAATTCCAACTTTTGATGAACCTCCCTTTGGTCTGATAAATTGAATGGCTAAGAAAGCTAAATCCATGTGAATCCTGAGTTGTCCCCTTCATTATCATAACTGAACTACATTCCTGTTGATTGTCTTGCTTTTGATTATTTTCTTTGCTTAGTATCTTAATTCATTTTTCACTAAAAAAAAACCCCAAGATTGCATTCCAATTCATTTAGGTTAGTTTCCTTCTCATATAGATTTTAGAGTCATTTGCATTTAGGTAGTAGAATCTTGCACTTTAGTTTAGGTCCATTCTATTGCATCTTTGTTACTTAAAAATCAATCCTAAAGAAAACCCATAGCTTGCTCCTTGGGAGAATGACCTAGGTTGACCCTAAACTGCATAATAATTTAGGACCTAGTTTAATTGATTGCTTTAGCGACAGAAGCGCGCATCAATATTCATCTTATATTTCTACAATTATCAACTATAAGATTGTAAACAATAAATTAAACTAATCTGTTAACGATTAAAAGTATAATTTAAAATTCTTCTATCAATGATGTAGATAACGAAAGTAGTATGAGAATTAATAGGGATCTAAAAGTTCCATTTTATCGAACCATAAGCTATATATATATATAAGTATTTCTTACATCAAAAGAGGCATTTTGGTTAAAAAAAAAAAGGTTTAAGAGTCAATATCTTAACTATCAATAACGAATGGGTGGATCATGGAAAGAAAATCATGAATATATAAGAAAAAATTGTGACATACATTTTAAAGGTTACTTTATATACGTTTCCAAAAATGGAGGAGATATTTCTATAATTTAAGTAAAATAGATGAGTGGTTTTTGTATTTTAATATACGTACATACATATATGTATATCTATATTCTTGTGCCATGGACGGATGGTATATAACAATAATTCAAATTTTTAAAGATTATATATATGGAACATGTTCTCAATTAAGGTGATGTTCTTACTAATGACTTCTGGAAGTTCTCATGGAGGATTAAACTTCCATACAAACAATTACTTTTCATATGGAAGCTTTTACATGATGTCATGCCTTCAAATAATATTCTAAACAAGTATCATTTTTCCTCTCATATTCTTTATTTATTTGGGTGTGATGCTGAAGAATCTTTGGAGCATCCTTTCATTGTGTGCCCTTTTACCAAATATGTTTGGTATGGATGTCTCAATATTAGGATACCCAATGTTACATTTCCTGAATTTAAGAGATGTATGGTTAAAAGACACATTACTATTGGGTTTTGGGCTCCCTTCTTAGGAGAAATGCACAAATTATATTCACACACACACACAAAATTTTATGTATTTCCTATTTTATGAAAAGGAAAAAAAGAAAAGAAAGGAAAGAAGGAAAATAGTGAGAGAATGAAAAAAAAGAAAGTTTTCTTATTATTGTTTGTGAGAAAGAATATTCTCTCGGAGTTTTCTAATTTGATGTTATGTCTCACTTATTTAAGTGGAGAGCAGACATATTAGGTTTTTGGTGTAAAGGCCTTGCTGAGCCGGATAGTCTGAGGCCAGAGAGGCTAGAGACCTGTGAGGTCAAAGAGACCCGCCAAAGAGGTCGAGTAGGCCGGTGAGGCCGGAGATGTCAGATTATACAGCCATATGAGAGAGAAAAGGAGAGAAAGTGAAAATCACAGCATCATAGGGCAGTCTCAGTAAATTGGCGTTTGTACACTCTTTAACCATTGGATCGGGTCGTAATTTAGTCAGCAAGTTTGAAGCATGTGGTTCATCATTTTCAATAGTGAGATCATTGTTTAGAGGCTTGGTTTGAGAGAAATCATGTTCGTAGTGAGAGATGTTTTTTCAGAATTTTCAGCTTCTTTGTTATCTAATTGTAAGCTTGTAGCTTTGGTTTTTTAGTTGGATGGTTACACATATTTGTACATGTGGCTGAGACTCTCTTGAACCCTATTTTGATCATAATAGATCATATTTTCATTTTTTGGACAACTTGTGGTTTTTACCCTTGAATTGAGGGATTTTCCACGTTAATAATTTTGGTGTCTCTTGTGCCATTTAATTTCTATCATATATATATATATATATTTGTTTTCTCATAAACTCTTGTAAGTGATAGGCAGGTTTAACATTTGTTGCGCCCCTTCCCAGTAGTTACCCACCTTGAGTTATGATGGCCTTACACATTTGGCATCACATGTGATTTGCCTCTTAAATACTATTTGAGGAAAAATACTTTCCAAGACCTGCTCTTTACTAGTTTAGCAATGCAAACGGATTCCCTCCTTTGCCCCAAAAGTAAATGACGTCCATTTCTCTTATGTGGGCCGTTGGATCAAGATCTCAACGGTCCAGATTTAATATATTATAAAAATATTATTATTATAATAATATTTTAATAATATTAATAAAATATTATATTAAATCTGGGCCGTTGAGATCTTGATCCAACGGCCCACAGAAGAGAAAAGGAGGTCCTTTACCTTTAGGCAAAGGAGAGAAACCGGGTTCATTTAGCAACACTACACTCCTACAAAAAGTTAGTTTTAATAGCGCACTTTTTGTAGCACTTCCTTAAGAAAGTGCTACTACTCTTATATTTTTTTAAAACACTAAACAACGATAATGCTTCGTTGGGGAATTGTCTTTGGTAGCGCTTCCCAAAGAAAGAGCTACAACTCCTATATTGTTTTTTATTTTTTAAAAATATTAAACAATTGTAACATTTTCCAAAGGAAACACTATAGAAGACAGTTTTATATTCATTTCATTCTTTTATTTTATTTCTAAAAAATATAATTTTAATTGTTAGATTAAAATGAGTTATGTATCTTAATTTATATAATTTCAAGTTTTAAAAATAATATAAAATAAAATAATTATATTGATAACTCCCCTTTTTTAATATATTTGTGATATATTTTGATATAATTGGGGAGTTATCAATGCTAATTTAAAGGGCTTCATGGGAGATTTGGATAAAATATCAATTTAATACATGATTTGGGGGATGTCTCTATAAATATTATAATTTTAAATGAAAATAGATATAGTTTTAGATAATTAATATTAATAGTTCAAAGTCAAAAACAATAAAAGAGTTAAGATATTGTCATTATTATTATATTTTAGCTTTTGTTGATTGTTCTTCTTTTCTTAGTCAGCTGACACGGTAGCATTTGGGGAGGAGATAACCAATTTAATTGAACGGTGCTGATTCAAAAGAGAAGAAGCTACGACACCGTTTTGATTTGGAAGGATTGGAGCCCAAAGGAGTCGCAAAACTCAATGGATCATTTATCATTCATCATCTTCAGAGGGAAAAAAGCTGAGAGACAGAGTAGCCGACTTGAAGCAGAGCAAATTATTGCAGATCGGTCGTAACCACAGCAGGAGAGCTAAGAATCAGTGACTGGGCTAAGTCGAAGAGAGCTGGAAGGCGATCTGAGGCTGAGAATCACACGGTCACTCCGGCGCCACCATCGCCAGAGGGAGCTCACAAACTAGAAGGACCCAGCAGCCACAAGAAAGAGCCAAAAGAGGTGCCGTCGGCGGTAACTGTTCTTCTCCGACAAGGTGAGGACACCAATTGGAGTAGACGGCTGAAGCAGAGGAAGCTCTTGTGTGTTAATTTCATTGCTCGGTGTTATTATGTTGCTCTTGATTTTCATGTATGGTTCTGAGTTATTGAGATTATGACTCTGTGTAAAGCGATGTCTGAGTGATTTTCCTTGAACCTAGATTTGAGATTATGACTCTCTGTAAAGCGATGTCTGAGTGATTTTCCTTGAACCCAGATTACCTATCAACTAATTTAAGGAGTTGAGAACCATTTAATTGTGGTTAGTGTTAATTGTTGTTTACTTAATCTTATATTATTTTGTTTGTTTTGTGCTTGATCACCACTAAGTATGAATTTGGGAAATTTAGATTACCCTTGGGAGAGGAATCTAAATTAGACCTAGATTAAGTAATATGAGATTAGAATTTATTCTAATTTGTTAATAAGATATAAATATACCTATTGGACCTATATAATCGTATTAAAGTGAAATTGAACATTTATTACCTTTTGAGTAAATTAGTTAGGAATAATAATTTTAACTTGAGAGAGAGGTATAAGTAATTGTGAGATACTTTTATGTATTAAAAATCTAGATTAACAACTTAATATTAGGGAAATTCCAGAAAACTACAGTGGAAATTACAAAAAGGATAAAAAGGTGTGGTCAATTTCTCATACCTTAAATCAATGAGGCTATAGGAATCTGGAATATGAAATTTTCATACAATTACCTAAATGTCCTTGAAAGTGAGAGGTAAAAGGGAAAAAGACAGCAGATGATGAGTCTAACCCTCTTCACTATTAAGGCCGAGATTTACATTTATAAACACGTAATTAAGGTAGAATTAGATACCATAGACGCTTTAGGACTTAAGAAAGTAAATTTCCCAAAATCGGGGTTTTCAAAAACTTTTACAAAACATGTTCTCAATGGTCTCATATCCACATTTCAATACATAAATGGCCTATATAGGTTGATTTTATTCATACATATCAGAGTACAGCATAAATTCCCGACACACTCGGGATCCATTAATTCATAAAAGGGGGGTTTTACAAGACAATGCCCATAACTTATTTCCCTTTACTTAGGGATTACACAAAACTATATAACATATCGCAAAATATATACAATTGATCCAAAAGGAGATATTTAATTAATTTTACATGATAACCAACAACCATATGATCAAAATGAACTCCTACAGCAGAGCTCTAGCCGTTCTTCGTCACTCGCTTTCCCTTTGATTCTTTTGCCCTGTCTAAAAGTTTATATTTGGGAGAGTGAGATTCTAAAGAATTTTTGTAGTGTCAAATCAATCATAGTATGCACAATAATAAGACATGAAAGCAAATCATTACACATACATGGTAACTACAACGGCAGTTACAGCGGCAAGGGCAGGTATGACTCATGTCACCCTTACGTTTGCTCACGCTGAATTGCTCATATGCTATATTGCATCACAACAATCCACACAATATATTTCACCACAGCTGAGATTCATATAAAGCATTTCATAACGCAAGCCATACAGGCAAGATACAAACACACAGCCCACGACTAGATCCATAAACGCCGCCCCACGGGTCGGATTCACAAAGATCCATGTCGATTATAACGTCACTACAACGGCCGAGCTAGAAATGATCAGCGTCAATCCCTAAACAGCTCACGCTGCATTGCTCGTGCTGTAATAGACCATGGTACACACAGTTCACAAAACCCAATGACAAGTCATGCATATCAAAACATCATACACAACATGAGAGAAGAGTCACTACCTTGATTCTTCCATGCATGTCCTAGCGCCGGTTTCTCCTGAGTAGGGCAAATGTCAAATCCTATAGTTATAATAAGTGAGAGTCAATTCTCTATTCCAATTTTCAATGACTTCTTAACACTTAATTTGGTTATCATTATTGCTCTTTTAGTATCCATGAATAACTCTATTAATAGCTCTAAAGGATTGGAAAACTATCCCCAAAGATCTCCTTCTTGGAAGCTCAAAACTGATATTTTCCACTGTGATACTTGAGTGAAGATGGCCTCACTCGAGTGATATTGTACGGATACTCAGGTGAAGAAGACCTCATTCGAGTGATAGTACGGTCAACACTCAGGTACCAGAGAGTGAATCACAATGAGTGAACACTCGAGAGCACAAGGAGTTTTTCAGAAACTACAACACTCGAGCACACTGGACCTCACCCGAGTGATAGCCAAATACTTCACTCAAGCACTGAAGAGTGAAGTCCAGAAAGTGAAGACCCAAAAGCACAAAAGTTCTCAAGGATCAGGATCACTCGAGCACAGCCCATTGCACTCGAGTGAATACCACATACTCGCGAGTGAAAAGGCACACTCTTGCACCATAACCGCGAGTGACAACTCGAGAGGCAAGTCCTTGGTGTCAAAAACACCCTCACTCGAGTGATAGGAAGCTCACTAGAGTGATGTTCCACCACACTTGCAAGTGAGCCAACACTTGCCTTTAACCACGGAAGTGCAACAAGAACACAGAGAGCAGAAATTAAGTTTGCACTACTGCACTCGAGTAGAACTTATCACCACTCGAGTGTTATTCATCCTGCACTCGAGTGAACCCCAATCACTCGAGTGATTATATTAGAAACCAGAAAACACAACAAAACTAACCACATTTCCTAACACTTGCCCAAATGATCCCAATGGACCCAAAACTTCTACCAAAGTTACTCCCACACAAAAATATCCCAGAAACTCAATTGAGTCATCAAAATTATCCAAATCCTACTTCATTATGATTTTTGGGAATATGTATACAAATCTGGAAATTTTTGAAGTTACAAGTACATGTTGTTTGAGTTACCTTCAGTGAGGGAGTGTTGTTATGCAATGGATTTTGTGGCTCAAACTTGGTTCAACTTCATAGTCCCTCCTAAGTGCATGTTCTTTGAGTTACCTTCAATAGAGATGTAGTGCTTCAACTTGATAGGTGGTACATGTTAGATCCCATATGTTTTGATGATAATAAAAATTGGACTAATGATAAAAAAGGATATGATAACAAACAAATGAATTTGAACAAAGTAAATAAATGGTAAACAAAGCTTTACTTGAAGTAAGTACTGGAGTAATGAAAGAGATCCGAGAGACAGAGCAAAGGAAGAACATCACTGGTAGATTCTTTAAAGGTTTACTCGAGTGAGCACTCGAGTAAGGAACACTGTTACTCGAGTGAGCACTCGAGTAATGTTGGAGAAAATGTTTCAGAGAGGCACTGCCAAAATTTGGAAGAAGTTACTCGAGGGGCCACTCGAGTAATCTACAAAGTTATATGAACCATTACTCGAGTAGCCACTCAAGTAACAACATGAGCATAAGGCATTACTTAAATAGCCACTCGAGTAACCAGGGCAAATATCTTCCAGTAGCTCTCGGCCAAAAAATGCAACAATTTACTCGAGTAGCCACTCGGGTAACCAGGTGAGAAAAAGGCATTACTCGATGGAGCACTCAAGTAATCTGCAGAGTTATTTGAAGCATTACTCGAGGGGTCACTCGAGTAATAAGGAAAGCAAAGAACAGGTACTCTCTATCAAGAATTTGATGCTATTACTCAAGGGAGTAATCAAGTAATCTGCAAACTTATTTGAAACTTATTCAAGGGATCACTCGAGTAACTTGTGAAGAAAAGAAATGGTCACTCGAGTAACCACTCGAGTAATCTGGTATTTCCAAGGTTTACTTTGGTATTTCCAAGGTTTACTCGAGGGAGTATTCGAGTAATGGGAATTATCACTCGGATAGCCACTTGAGTAAGGCGGTTTAGAAATCATGTTTTTAATCAAATATTTATTGATTTGTTATATATATGATTAACTCTTCATTGAACTAGTATTCTAAGTATTTTTATAGAGAAACAATGAAGAAATCATGTCATAAGAGAAAAGTCAAATAAAATGTCCGAGATCTCACCTACCACTATATACCGCAAACGGATAGTTTTCAAATTAGAAGAATGGCCAACCGTTGCTGCGCAATTCTAACGGACTCGTTTGAATTGCTTCCAACAGACACTACAAATCATCTATATATATGGAGCATTCAAAGAGCAGAGTACAACAGCAACAACTGAGAACAAGAAATCACACATCGATCAATATACTCTTTATGCTCTGTTTTCTTAAACTCATTCATTGTACTTCAGTGATTATATATTTGCTCTGTGAGAGAGTTTTACATTACAAACTCAATATTTGTTATTGAAACAACTTAAAGTTGTGGAACCTTAAGTTGGGGATTTGATTACAACATGTAAGGGGGAGCGAGTGTCCAGGTGAAGGAACTTGCTGTGTATTGAGGTGACAAGAACCCACTGAATCTTGGAATATATAGTGAAACTCTCAGAGAAGCTCTAAGGGTTGGACGTAGGTCAAAGTAGTTGTGACCGAACCAGTATAACTCCCGGTGTACACTTCGGTGATATTTCTCCTTACTCTCAACTGCTTTATATTTTTAGTCAATTTTCTTATACGCAACGAAATTTCTGGTATCACCCAATTCCCCCCTCTTGGATGAAACATTTATACTAACAATATAGAATTTGTGGACTTATATACTAAGATATATGGATTTTCAAAATAATGCCCTGTTTCTGGAATGTAATATGGAACAGCGGAGGTTTGTGAATTTCTAGGCAAAATGTGGCAACAGTAGTGAGCTTTAGGTGTTTTTCCATGAAAGTAGATTTCAAGAGGTTTATGTCGGCTTTAGAATCAGTCAAATTATATTTTTATAGAATTAATTATGAATTTTCAAAGTTGGTCTGCAAAACTGCCAAGTTGGGCCAAACCTATGAAATTGTGGTAATTAAAGTAATTTGAGCCCAAATATAAAAGACATGTCTTAAAAGCCCATGTAGCCTATTGGACATTCATTTTCATGACTCTAATAAAATGGGAATTTATTTAAGGCCATGAGGAGTCAAAGAAGAAGTATCTTCAATAGTTAAAAAAAAAGGTACAAGAAGAGGACTCAAAGACCAGAATAGGGGACTTCCCTTATTTGTATGTATTTGATATCTCTGCTTGTGTAGTGATATATGTTATTACTTTATTTGATTGTGTTGAGCATATTTGAATAATGAAGCTCTGTTTCTGTTTATACTGTCGCCCTAGTTTTGTTGCATGAAACATTGAGCATGCAAAAATGTCATTATGGGGCATGCATCTAGTTAAAGCTAACATGTCATGCATATAGCATCTATCATGCATGCATTATGGTAACTATTTCCTTTTAAGATTCTCTCAAATCTCACCATACCCTCCCAACCATTTAGACAGGTGAAGACAAAAGGTATGCTGAGAACAGAAAAGAGGACTGCATGATAGGAATGAAGTGGTGGAACAAAGACGGGAAGGTGTCTGTGTTTCACTGGAATGGGTTTAGACACCCTAGTAGCCCTGTGCGACTACATTATTTATAATTATTACATACAATCCCCGTGGGAAATTCTATAATCAAATACTCATTATCAGTATAATTACATTATTCTTGTATTGCCCACCGAACTACGCATCGCTACTCTGATTAAGATCAATAATAAGTGAAATGTAAGGCAGGGTCTTACACTTCTATGTTCAAGGTACTGCCAGGCTAAATGTGGATACTTCTCCGAGCAGGGATTTGGACTTTAGTTCGCCATGTTGTGATAGATTAGCCCCTTCTATTAGACCAACCCCGTTGGTTAAAATGAAACTTAACATAAACTTAAAAGACAAAATATATATTTTAGACTTAATTTTGGACTTGGATTCTCTCTTTTCTTTTTCCATTCACTATCATTATTTACATCAAAATTACAAAGTTTTAAGGGCAAACAAAGCAAGGAGAGCACCTTTTTTTAAAAAAATAAATCACCCTGAAATGTTTTTCAGTAGATTCTAAATTAGTTTTTAATACAATTAGTTCCTTAAAAGATTCTTTTTAGTGGCACCCAGTATCTAACACCCAACACTCTGAATTACTTTCCAATAGATACAAGGTGTCAATAAAAAATATTTTAGGGTACTAAATGTACTAAAAATTAATTTAAGATACTAAATATTACTCAAAAATATTTCAAAGCATCATCATATGCTCTCTCTTTTTTTTTTTTTTAAAAAAAAAAGTGTTTCCCTTACTATGTTTACCCCAAAACTATATAGTTTTAGGGCAAAAGATGGGAGCGGACAGGGAAAAAAAGGGTAGAGAAGCCATATCCTTAATTTTATACCCTCTTAAACTTTATTTTTATATGCATATATGCATTTAAAATCTTAAGTTATATGCTAATAAACTTAGGTCTACCATAAAATTTTTAAAGTTAGGGAAATCATCTACAATTTTACATATATCTAGTAAGGTTGGATTACGTATAGTTTAGGTTTTTTGCCCTCCAGCCTTTTGTCTATATTTCATCACTAGTATAGAAATTGTGACATGATGGTTATTATTTACCATACATCACGGTTTTGAACTATCATATATGTGAGTGTTGTATATGTTCCGTGCAAATAAATTACGATTTCGAACCATTATTTATTCTTGACATATTCTATCGGATCTAATAGAGTACCCGTTATGGATTTATCAAATAATACATCCTCTCAATCATCATTAAGATTACAAATAGCATAATCTAAAATATATAATGTCATTTCCAAATAATTCATAACAAAAGATATTTTTATCATAACACACAAGCATACTTAACCAGTTTCCAAAATATATAACCATGAGTTCTAATACACACAAACATGCTTGAATAGTTTTCATTCTCATCAATACAAGTTTTTAGTTAAATATACAATTCAAAATCAAGCCCTCCATTGGCACAACAAATCCCAAAACAATTATATATATATATATATATATATATATATATATATATATAGGTGACAAGTATATAAAAGAATAATTAAGGTTACCTCTACTCTAAGGATATTTTTACTAACACTTGAATGCTTCCAATTTACTAACACCAAATAATTTAACTTCAATCTACACCATTATAATACAATTTCTCATCAATCAAATTGCTAAACAAATAATCAATTTAATTATGTAAACTTAAAATCTCCAACTCTACCTTTAACTTCCAAATATCACTTTTAATGACTAAATCTCAAATCCAATATCAAATTATATCTTTTCCAAATCCTAATAACTCATTTGAACTAATAATCAACCCATAATTGCTCAAATAGATCAAAATCCTCAATTTCTCCAACTTAGAATCCAACCAAAATGCCCACTTTCATTTCACAAGCTTTAATAACATTCTAATCCTATTAAACATCAATTCTTCCTGCAATAAACATAACACAATCATTAAACTCAAATTTAATCAGTATAGCTATCATATTCAATTATAACATTTCTTTAATATTCAAATTCTAAATTTAAATCTCTCAAATAATATATTATAAAAATTCTAAACCGATTAATCTCAATAGTTACTCACATTTTCAAGTTTATGGTTCCCACTTGTTGAAACTCAATTACTACTACAAAAAACACAAGCTATAACGCTTAATTTAAAGAATACTATGGCGCTTGGGAAACGTCATAGCTTCCAGTGCCATTAAAATAAGCTACGGTGCTTCTTGAATATATAGAAGCGTCATAACTTGATTATTTAATTTTTTTCTAAATATAAAGCTATGGCGCTTTCAAGGGGAAGCGCCATTGGAACACTGTTTAGAGAACTGGACCGGACTGGCTGGTCGGACCGTCGGCCGGTCATTGAAGTAGGTTGGATATATGCGCTGGACCGTTTTTTTGAGGGAGCCATTTTGAATCGTTGTTTAGCCAGTTTTGGACTGTCAACCGTTATTAGGCCAAAAAACGGACTGATTTTTCAAAAACCGTCTGGCCTAATTAAAAAGCGGGAATAAAAAAATTTTGCTGCAAGTTTTTTTTTTTAAAAAAAGTTTATGCTAAAAAAAATTTAAAAAATGGCATATAAATTTTAGACATGTTACTTTATTTTATTTATATTATATGTTATTAATTTTAATAATTTAGTTTGTTGCAAACTATTTTATAAAAATATTTTTGAAGAAAAAGGCAATGGGGTTTATTCTCAAGCTAAGGATGAAATTAAAAGCACTGAGATTGAAGTTGAAGGTCTTGATTTTAGGTTATTCCTCAAGAAGTTGATGACATTTACCACTCCAGTCGTATTTATAAGTTCATTTTAACTAAATCTTACATATCAATGAGAGGTAGTTAACTCAATGATTATGGGGTAAATTTATAACTATGCTATCATTTATGAATGAGTACTTTTCAACTCTTTCTCTTCTATCTATCTTTAAATTATTTCTTCATTTGTACAATAAATAGGGATAAAATTGTCACAATCTCATTTATTGCATTGAAACTGAACTTATAAATAGGACCAAATTTTTTTGTCAAAAAGGATTTATAAATAGGACGAGTGGTATGGTCTAAATTTCTTTCAAGAAACTCATGTTTGGATCAATCAAGAGCTACCAATGTTTGACAAGTCATGAAATCATTATTGTTAATTTATTAGGCTGATGATTGATTTAATGTTCTTCCTTAAATGGTATTTTCTGACTTTATTAACTTTATATGAAATTAGACTGAAGATAAATTGTGATATATAATATATATTATTTTTAAAGTTAATTATTATGTCACCAGTCCGACCGAATGACTAGATCGTTCCAACCAGTTGAACCATGACCTACCGACCTTTCCGGCTCGATGTCCAGTCTGATTTTTAAAACATTGATTGGAAGTCACTTCCCTAGAGAAGCGCCATAGGAAATATTTTTTAAAAAAAGTTTGTAATTATTTTATTTTCCTGATGTAAACCTTCATTTACAATCCAAAATCTATAGCAATTTACAATACAATCCACAACAAAATGAAATAATGTAGCACATATTTTTTGCAATATTGCATCTTCATGTATTAAATATAAAAGAACTTCAGTATTTAAGTTGCTTAAACTTGAGTCATAAACATTACTTCTACAGATGATTAAACTAAGCATTATTATATTTGTAAGCTCAAAAATTAAAAAACTTACAATGTATAGAAGTCAAGAAGACAGAGTTGAAACTTCAAATAAATACTTGACAATAAAATTATGAGCACACATACAAGATTCATTATATATTTCAACTAAAAAAACGTGGACCAAATGTTGAAAAAAAACACTTACACACTAGAGAACTTCTGAAGGAGGCCGAGACAAGAAGAAAAAAACATGTGGGAAAGGAAGCTTTGTCAATAGAGTTCGATCTGGAAAATGGGGGAGCTAGAGGGAACACGAAAAGATGAAAATGAAAACGAAAATAGCGGGATGTGGAAATTATATAGCATCTAGTATGACACTTTATATAGAAGCGCCATACAAGATGGGAGAAGCTATGGCACTTTCGCACATAGCTCCATAGCTTCCCAATTTAATTTCATGAATGTGTGTCACCTGGGATTAATTGTAGGCAAAATTACTCTAATGCTATGAAACAATATTAGGAGATCCACCAACACTATCTTTCAATTTAAGAAAATGCATTAAATAAGTCTTTAATCATTTCGTAGTGCGGGAGATAAGTTTTCCTGTTATGGCCATATTGATGACATTAATCATAATTTTTTTGGTTAAATAATATAAGTAAATTAATTAACAAATTTCCATTAAGAATTAAACTTTTGATCTTGGCTGTACTTGTATACATATATTATGAAAAATAAAAATTTCACTGACAAATAGCATCTTTCTTGCCAATTTCCAATAAATTACTTTCCATCACTAACTCATATATAATAAAATAGCAACTTTAGCTGGTTACTTAGTATATACGCAAATCTAATATATGTAGATAATTCAAATTTGTTCAACTTTCAAAACAATGACCAATAAAATAAAATTGAAAGCCTTGACATTTTGGTCATTGACCAATAAAATAAAATATTAATACAGTAATTTTGTTGTAACCTTGTATGGCGCTTTATATAGAAGCAGCGTACAAGGTGATTTGAAAAAAAAAAATTTGAAAGCCTTGAAATTTTCAAGGCATGAAAAAAAATTGAAATGACATTGTATGACATTTTATATAGAAGCGCCATACAAGGTCTAGAATTAAAAAAAAAAAAATTATTGGAATGCTTTGCTACCATGCTTACATAAAAATGCTTCTCTATAATTTACTGGCATTGAAATCTAAATTCAAATGAATAAAAAAAAATCTAAATTGATGATTGATCCGAAACAAATCTAAATTAACAAAAGAAATCTTGGTTTTATGTTCTCACTCATTCTCATCAAAAAAATGCCTTGACACCTGCCTAGGTAAAAAAGACAACGTCATTCAAGCAATTTATTACATCTGTCCTTTACTTTTGCCCTTATTTTTTAAAAAATAATAGGGCTAGCTATGGCGCTTACCTAAGAAAGTGTCATAGCTGGCCCTTTATTAAAAAAAACATTTCTCATAAGGGATTATTAAAAGAAAATTACACCACCTTATATGGCACTTGCCAAACAAGCACCATTCAAGGGGATAATAAAATATCCCATTCAAGGGGAGTAATTTTTTTTTTTGAATAACCTCTTATATGGTGCTTTACTAGGAAAGCACCATACAAAGTATTAGGCAGGTATGACAATTTTTTGATTAAGCGTCATAGCTACCACATGCGTTTTTTTTTTTTAAAAAATAGAAGTCTTCTCCAGTACTTATTTGAAGAAGTGCTATAAGATTAGCATAACTAAATCTATATTTTATAATAGTGAACACTTGCCTTAAGCCTTAACCTTCAAGTTTGCTTTGCTCCCATCAAAATTCATACTTTTAGCATGCTTTCAATGAATAGAAAAATATTTCTAAATAAGTGTTGAGGTTAGGAGATTTAATGAGAACAAAATGAAACTTAAAATTATCTCAATCCTCTATTAATAGAGGATTGGAGCTGCAGGCTGAGAAGGAAGAAGAAGGAGTAGAGGGAGTGGCACACAAGAGGAAGAAGGGAAGGGGGTGTGAGGGAATATGCCCACACCATTATTATAATATATATCTATATATTATTTTTTTTTATTTTCTCTCTTTCCTTTTTGACATTATATATATATATATATATTATTTATGCTCTCTCTTTTTTTCCTTACAAAATTTAATTTGGAATCATAACCTTAAAATTTGCTCATTTTGGATAAATTATCTATTTGCAATAATTATATTGTAATTTCCAATCACCATAAAATAATTTCATTAAATTCCACTCGATATTACTAAGTATGTACTACTTTTAATTACATTTTTTAAATTGTATATTTCTAAATCTCAACTAATGCATTTGATCTACTCTAAACCCCAAATTACTGAATAAATCATTTCCTAATAGTGCTTAAATAATAGGAATAAAAATTGGGATGTTACACTTTACCTAAATCTAATGATTATCTTTAAGGGTGTGTTTGGGATCTTGTTTGGAGGCCCAAAAGTGTATCCTAACAGCCAAAAGCCACTTTTTAGTTTTTTGTGATGTTTGGATAAGTTTTTTTTTCCAATTGGACTTTTGAAGAAAAAGCTGCTTTAAGCCATAAGCCAAAATTTCATGTTTTTGGTTTTACCACCGTAGAGAGAAGGGAAGTGTCTTTCATGAAGAGAGAAGAAATTAAATACCTAATAAAGAAAAGATAATGGATTCGACCTTCTTTTATTAAAATAACATTATAGTCCTTATTATAAGTCTACTTGTAGATGAAAACTTTAGTCCTAATTATATAAGTCTACTTAAAGGCTAATAATAATTTTTTTTCCAATGTTATCCTTATATATGAAAGTACCAAAAAAAATAATAAAATTTAATGGAAGCTAGGAAAAACTCCCTGTTAGAAATTTAATTAGTGTAAATAACCTGATAAATTTATATATACGAAGAATAACAATATTCATTGAAGTCATCCTCACCAATTAAATCTTTAAAGGGAATTTTTCGCCAATTTTTGCAACAATTTAATTAATTTAGTATTTTCAAAATTTTCTCAATAATACATTAACTACTTTAATTTTTATTAAATTCATATCCTTTTCAACCATTTTATATCCAAACTTGCTTTAACATTAGTCATCTAGACAAGTTTCAGTTTATTAAACTGATTTTTTTCAAAAGTCAATCCAAACATAAATCACATTACACAATCTAACTTTTACCCTATCTTACATTTGCTAAAGTTATATTGAGAAAAAAGTCACTTCTATCATCGTTAATCTAAATACACCTAAAATTTATTAGAGTTAACATTTATTGCAATGAAATTTCAATAAATATCTCTTCCCAATTTCAATAAATGTCTTAATACTAAAATTTTGCACTTATTTTAATTTTTATTGGTGATTACAAAATTATCTATGCCTCCCCCAACTAAAAAAATGATGGTTATCATGGAATGCATATCAACTTTTTTTTTTAACACAATGCAATCAAAGTTGTTAAACTCATGAATTTAATCAAAATTTTCATTGAAGATCAATTCATATTGTAAATCATAAACTGATAAGAGTTTACTGTTATCAATAAATATGTATTAAAAATATATGAATAAATAGTTAAAATATAAAAAAAAATGACAATATTGTTTTTAATATATTTCAAATCCAAATAATAGAAATTAAGTCTATCAACATTCAATATGTGAAGTCACTAAGGGCCGTTTAGTATGATGGAATTGAGGCTATGGAAATGGAATTGATTTCTACGATGATGTATAGTTGGTATGATACAATTAGAAAAATTTTCATTTCTATATCCATCAAAATTGTTGGAATTGAATTATATGTGCTGACCAATGATTTGTAAAAAATTCCATAGAATTCTAATTTTTCCCTTCTCATTTTTCATCTTCATCCACAAAACCCAAACTCCATGAACACAACTTTAGCCACTAAAACCCAACTATAACCCACTGCTGACAAGTATGAGCACAACACAACAGCCTCTTCGCCTTCCTCATTGTTCTCTATCTCCCCTTTCCCCGTTTTTGCCCTTGCCTCTTCTTTTTCAACATTTGCACCACCATCTCCGTCCTCCTTTCAACCAACCAGTGGCCACCTACCCACCATTTTCTGAAGATGTAGCCTCACTATCCTGCTCTCATTCGATGGTGACCCAGTTGCCTCCTTCTCCCCCCTCATTTTAGACTTGCTCATTCTATTTGTTTTGAAACGTTGTCAGATCTAGTTGTTTTCTCTCACTGCGTTTTGAACTTGCCAACATTGCTGTTAGAGCCCCAAGCAAGATGTCAGACAGCGATATCTAGCAATGACAGCCTCCTTCGTCTTCTTTTTTCCTTGGGCACATTCTCCCTCTAAAAGCTAAAGAACCTGAACCTCAATAGCAACAACCTCCTTCGGTTCCCTTTTACTTTGGCTTCTTTTTCTTGGGCACGTTCTGCCTCTAAAAGCTAAAGAACATGAACTCAATAGCAACAACCTCTTTCTTCTTCATTTTCCTTGGGCACATTCTCCCTCTAAAAGCTAAAGAACATGAACCTCAATTGCAACAACCTCCTTCGGTTCCCTTTTACTCTGGCTTCACAATTTTTTTTTGAATAAGGGTTCTTTTTTTGTTTGTCAAAGAAATCTTAATCTATGTCATTATTTATTATGTATTTATTTTCAGTAAATTATTGAAAGTATTGTTAGTTATTGAACATGATTTGCGATTTCTGGGATTACGAGGTGGATCTAATGCCATTGTTAGTGATAAGAGATTTTTTTGAAAGGGAAAATTGAAGTGCATTTTGGTATTTTTATTTAAAAATTAGGACTCATTTTCATTATATATCAAACACACTTTTAAACCCCATATCCATTTCCATCAACATCAATTCCATCATACCAAATTGACCCTAAATATGCCCAAATCCAAAAAAACTAATTAGAGTTTAAGAGCGAGTTGCATGGTTGTGTAAAATAGGCAATAGCATTGAGTTCAACTAAATTTTTTAACTAGAATGAGTTTAAAAGCAAGTTGAACATGATTTTATAAATTATAAATGTAAAAACAATAAATTTTGTGAGTCAACAATCAATTTGCGATTTTACAACAATGAATTCAATTATAAAATCTAGTTTAAAAAAATTATATATATACTTAACTTTATATAGAATACTTACTTTCAATCAAATTAAAACATATGACTTTTTACATATTGTTTTTATCGTATAACAAAAGGGAAAAATTATTTATATTATAATCACTTTAAAACCCACTTATATTTGATTTAATTGGATAAAAGTAGATTAAATTTATAAGGCCAAGTATGTAAGTTTTTTCTTTTCCATTGGAAAAAAAATCATTTTTCTTAATCACTTATTAGATTATAATTAGTTATATTCTATGTATTACATTCAATTGGAAGAATTAAGGGAAAATTATAACAAATGACCTAAGAAAAATAATATTTATTAAGAAGGACCATAAAAATGACAATTATTTTGAAGGATAAAAAATTAAAATATTAAAATAGAAAGACTAAATTGCCCTTGCGTTATCTCCAAATCCTCTTCTTCCTCATCTTTGCCATTGGGATAGTTAGGTTTTTCAAGTGTGGGGTTCTCATTTTGAAGAATCAACTATAAAAGGGAATCGATCATTAGACTATTATTCAAGGGCGATCCAAATGGCAAAGACGGGGATCCCAAAAATAATGAGTATAAGGGCCAAGATCAGGACATTCAAAAATATATAACTCTGTTATACTTCTTACCCACTATATTGTAACTGTCTTGATTTATTGGCAAAGCACTGTGTTTGACTTCCATCATTGTTCCACATTTGTATTTCGACGTTAACTAATGTCACAATTAAAGGCTTTTCACGAAGATTCATTCATGCCCGAGAGTGAACGGATTTCTCTCTTCTGAACAGTGCGCCATCATCTTCACCTCTGTTTATCATGGATTACCAACCTCACCGGAAACTTCCACCGGACCGACCTTCTGATGTCCTAGCCAGTGATAGTAATAAAAAGACAAGAAATAACTCTACTCGCATCACAATGGATACTTCTACGCCGGAGGAACTCTCTTCAGAGACTGATATCTCCATGGAACATGAAGCTTCCCATCAACAGAAAGCTCTGGTTACCACTACCTCCTATAAGGATTCCCTTATTGGTTTTAATGGTATTGCTCATGGAGGTGACTGTATGGATGAAGAAGAGCTATTATCAGATTCGATAAATATGGAATAGGATCTTCCAAAACTTACTGAGGAGGTGCAAGATCTTATGAAAATCCACCCGGTTTTCCCTGTGACGGCAGAAGAATATAATGCCTGGTGTTGCCCCTGGAATGCAGCACTGATCCTAACTATGTTAGGTAGAAAATATAACGTATACACGCTGAAGGCACACTTGAGCCGTATATGGAGGACATCCCAATTTGATTTAGTGGATATGCCAAACAATTACTTTCTGGTTCGTTTTCTCTAAAAAGAAGGATGGGGACAGCTCTATCAACAAGTATTATATGGGGGGCCATAGGTGGTGCAGCAGCACACCATTCTGGTACAAAAATGGTCTCCTAATTTTGACCCTTACAACAATCCTCTTGGACGAATAATCACTTGGATCAAGATTCCCAACATACCAATGCAGTGTTACAATAAGGAATTCATTACAAGGCTGGGGAATTATATTGGCATAACAGTCAAGATAGATATGCTTACCCCGTCTGACATTGCGACTGACTCTGTGAAAATTGGGAGGGGTAAGTATGCCAGGATCTGTGTCGAGATTGATCTCCAAAAGAAACTTGTCTCATGAGTGACTGCAGCTCATTCGGTTTATCAAGTAGAGTATGAGGGATTGGGCCTAATATGCTTCTCCTGCGGCCGTTATGGACACCACAAAGATCAGTGTTCCTGGACATACAGCGAGAAGGAGCAATTGGCTCCAGGACCATCTCAGACCAATATCCCAAATAGGTACTCTTCAACGCCTCAACCGAAAGCTACTACCAAGGAACCATTTGGAGAATGGATGCTTGTGAGCAACGGTCGCCGATCTCAGGTTGGGAATAGGAAGCCACAACAAGGGAGTGGAACGGAGAAGAAGAACGGGACCGAGGAGGAGAAAAGGAATAGAAAGGTGGTGGAGCAGGGCAACCGAACCAGACAGGAGAAGAGAGACGGAGCCAAGCCGGAGAAGACGAAGTCGATGCCAGCGCCAGGTACTGTGACGGTGAGAGGTTCGATCGCCGGCGAAGCCTTGAGATTCCAGCTCCTCGCCGACCTTGGGGGAGAAGAAGGTATGGTGACGGGACAGATGGGAGCAGAGGAGCAGGGCCGAAGTGATCATGAGGCTGACGTGGACCGAGTGGAGCAGACAAATGGAGGAGCAGATCATCTTCACGCATCTGACGCGGAGGAATGGAGGAAAAGGGATTTAGGAAGGGAAAAAATAAAAGAAAAAACAAAACACATGGGATGGGGCCTTCTCTTGTTGGGCCAGGACAAGGGGTGAGGGCCCATATGGAAGGAACAAAATCCGTTTTGGGCAAGGAAAAAAAAAAGTTCAAATGGGCTTTCAAAAATGCATGTGGGGGGTAGAGAGCATATAGTGGTGGGTGGGTCCTTAACTCAAGCTGGGCCTACTCCTATTTTATTACCCCAACACCCTCATGGGCCAGAATCCCAACAATTATCATTGATAGAAGGATCCCACAATAAGGAGGAGGGGGGATTAGGTATTAAAGACCTTCGGAAGCAAAACATGGCCTTCATAATGAAACTCTGCTGGGGTTTATTAACCCAACCAGAAGCCCTTTGGGTTCGTTGCCTAAAAGGAAAATATGGATGCGGCAATAGTGATTACCCCATGGTCTGTAAGAAGACCAATTCCTCTGGTGTGTGGCGGAGCATCACTAAGGTTTGGGACACTTTCTATGGTGGAATTGGTCGTACCCTTCACAGTGGGACTACAGCCAATGCCTGGTGGGATTTATGGACTAAATTGGAGGAACCACTTATTCACTTTGTTGATCATAATTTCCATCGCTTAAACCCAGCTGCCAAGGTAAGAGATTTTGTCTCATCGGATGGAGGGTGGGACATCTCACGATGGAGGGAATTCCTACCAGATTGGGTGGTTAATCTTATAAGGCAACTTCCCCGCCATGTCAATTTGGAGAAGATCGTTTCTTCTGACGGCAACTTTAGTGTCCGTGCTGCATACTCTTTTCTTTCTACTCAGCGGGAGGGGAATGGCTCGGCTCGGTGGAAGAAGGTGTGGAAATTACCTGTTCCAGAGAAAGTGAAGATGTTCTTATGGTAGACTATTCATGAGAGACTGCCTACTAACTCACTTCGGGCTATGAGAGGTCTTTTAGATAGTGAGGAGTGTCCTTTTCAGTGTCACCAAACAGAAAACATTATACACATTCTTCGAGACTGTGAGATTGCGAGAGCAGTATGGTCACATTTTATTTCACCTAACTCTCGTTTTAGTTTCTTTCATTCTGATTTGCAGGTATGGATTAAAGACAATTTTTCTCGTTCCCTGGGCAAGCCTTATTTTCATAGATAGCCGTGGGTTCGCATATTTAGCATCATATGTTGGCTATTATGGAAAAACAGATGTAAAGGCGTCATGGAAGGAGTCCGAGCGCAGCCGAACGAACTTATTCATGGTGGCCTGTACCAACTCATGGAATCCAGCGTGGCGGACAACCTGAAGCACCAGATCTTTTCCTACAGCGTTGGGGATGATCAGAACTGGAAGTTACCACAGGAGGGATGTGTTCGCCTAGATACTGACGGTTCAGTGGATATTCACTGCGATGCAGCTTGTGGGGGCCTTATTCGGGATCATAGAGGACATTGGGTTCTTGGCTTTCAGCGTCGACTTGGCTTTCTCCCGCCAACTACTGCTGAGCTTATGGCCTTACACCAAGGCCTGCAATTATGTAGACAATATGGGTTCCAGAAGGTAGTGGCTTACATAGATTCACTTGAGACATACCACTTGCTTATGCAGGATAGTGTTCTATACCACCCACTTAGGTTGGAAATTAATGCTGTTAGGGATTTAATTTATTCTAATTGGGACATTGAACTCCGATATGCACCGAGAGATACAATCCGGTGTGCTGATTTTTTGGCGAGGGATGCCCATCATTTAGTCCAGTGCTTAGTTGTTTTACCTATTCCTCACCCTGGATGTGCCCATCATGAGGGAGGACGCATTACATGCTTTTGATGTTTAGATTGTTTTGGTGTATGTACTCTCCAAGCTAGCTTGGCCATATTATGAATTAAAAAAAAAAGGCTTTTCATGAGAAACAATAGAGAAAGAAACTAAGATCATATAAACCACCCTCCCCGAAAATACCACCCCAAGAAAAGTTAATCAAATAGGCAAAATGTAGGAGAGGGAAGGAAGAATCCATATCAAGTTTGGTAGGTTTAACATACCTCAGTTGCAAGAAGAGAGATAATTAGTTTAGTTTATGATGATACTGCATAATTAAAACGCATACACATGAAGCAACTCATTGTCAATAAGCCATAGCAGACAAAAGACAGATGAAGAAAAGCTCCTCTTCCATGAATGGCAGTGAAAACCTATGTGCAGAAATCCCAAATTTTAAGTTTCTATTTTCAGGAAGAGTAAAGACAACTTTATCATACCAATAACAGAAGCAAAAATTAAAACATCAGCTTAGATTCTCATTATATGAACTAAAATCACTCTTTCTTGGCTTGACTGGGTCATCGCTTCTTGGGCCATTTTGTTCACATCAAGGTCACTAAGAAGTATGATCATATAGAACAGCTCATCAAGAAAGAAACTGGGCAACTATTTTATGGTTTCATGGAGTTTTTTTTTTTTTTTTTTGCCTGCTTCATGGAGTTATTGATGTAGAGTTGTAGTTTAATGCTTTCTTGTTTATGCGATCAAAAAAGAATGAGATTATTTGAATTGGTATCTATTTGTTATTAACCATCAATCATTCTAAATTATGAGGTAAAAAAAATCACTCCATATTCAGTTAGTTAGAGAGAAGATAGGAAATCTGACTAAGGGTAATTTAGTCTTTCTATTTTAATATTTTAATTTTTGGTCCTTCAAAATAATTACAATTTTTATTGTCATTCTTAATAAATATTATTTTTCTTATGTCCTTTATTATAATTTTCCCAAGAATTAATCATGTTGTGGATTTTTTATATACAACTAGAATGAGTTTTTTAATTGGATCAAACTTTTATCAAGTTACTTAGGTCAAGTTCAACCAAGTAGCCAATCAGAGAGTGCCACCTGTATTAGTAGTTCCCATGTCAGCTTGTAACCCCAAACAGCCTCTTAACCATGGTTAATCATAAAAATTGCTGAAATTAGTTTTTTTTTTAAAAAAAAAAAAGAAAGCAAAGAAAACTGTCACGATCTTGAATCCTGCAGGGGACATGGCGGCCATCGTGAAAACTGAAGAAGGGGATACGACGGCGATTGTGAAGGATAGGATCGGCGACTAAGGACAGCCAAGGAAGGAGAGGATACGGCGGCAATAGATTCTTGGTGGTGAGTATCACTATGGTCCTATTTATAAGTCTTTTTTGATAAAAAAATTTGGTTCTATTTATAAGTTCAATTTCAGTGTAATAAATGACATTATGGCAATTTTGCCCCTATTTATTATACTAATGAAGAAATAATTTAAAGATAGATAGAGAATACAGAGGTGAAAAGTACCCATTCATAAATGAGGGCATAGTTGGAAA
This sequence comes from Inga laurina, assembly GCA_963855925.1. Classification (NCBI taxonomy): domain Eukaryota; kingdom Viridiplantae; phylum Streptophyta; class Magnoliopsida; order Fabales; family Fabaceae; genus Inga; species Inga laurina. Next base: position 43,784,498 of record OY979709.1, on the reverse strand, counting down.
TTTACCTCATAATTATTGAGTTAATTACCTCTCCTTGGTATATGAGATTTAGTTAAAAAGGACTTATAAATAGAACCAAAGTGGTATATTACTTCTTCCTTTCCCTTTTGTTTTAGTTTTTGGAAGCTTCTTTGATTTTGGTGCTTGAGGGATTCTGGGTTTCTGCTGTGATGTTGCGATCCTGAAAAAAAATTTCTGTTTTACAAAACCTTGTGTTGTGACATGTAAGTTTTAATCACATCCGACTATTTTTTTGGGGGTGTATCTATAGTAGTTTTGAATTCCATAAAATCCTTGCGCTAATTTTCTTCATTTCAATATGGCCCAGGTTGACATGTGAGATGAAAAAGAATGCAGAGATTAAGAAGCAACATTTGGAATGACGGAGAACCTCAACTATTTTGTTATTTTTAATTAGTGCTCATTGATATAAGTTTAGTCCTTTTAAAGAATTACATATAAATAGACTGGGTATCTGATAAATTTGGAATGATATTATGAATTTGGTATTTCATATTGAAAGATGATAAGTAAAAGCAATATTTATATTCATATATGCACAAGTTTTATTGGAAAAAAAAAAAAGCTCCATCCGGTTTTAATTATAAAATGAAGTTGATTTTTTTAGAGAAATTAAGGAAGTTAATTAAATTACTGTAGAGTATTTATATTTATATTTTTTTTTTCAAAATCATTAGTTTAACTAATAAATTAATATATAATCTAAGAATACATAATATATAATATGGTTAAGTAACTTATTTAATTTTTTTAATTTCTCTAAAAAAAAGTCAACTTTATATTATAATTTGTACCGGAGTAGTATTTGGTTAAGTTTAAATAGATTATGTATTTATTTAGAATAGTGATTAAAATATTTAAAAATATTTTTTTAATTATAATTTATAATAATTGTCAAAAAAAGATAAGAAAAATTTTATTTTGATTTATGAAAATAAACATTTTTGATCCTACACAAGCATGCGTTTGGACCCAAGTCACAGACCGCGTCCTCTTTCGTTTTTTCATTTCTTTAAGGTAATGAGGACAGTTGACTTTTTTTTTTATCGAAAATCTTGGTGTAATAATTTATACCCAACGAGAATTAGGGAAAACTATTTTTGATTTCATTTTCTCTTTCTGGCTCTTCATCCGCTTTTGCTTCTTGAAGCCCTTGCAACTTTCAATTCCCTGTTTTCTCTCATAGGATGTTCCGTTGTAAGTTGTTTGCTTCCTCCTAAATCTCCGCCTTTTACTTTCCAAATTAATCGCAGTCACTAGAAGATCGAGTCTGCGTTCACTAGGTTCCTATTCTTTTATATGCTTAAATTTGACGGAAATAAATGCAAATAATTGGATTTTAATTTACTTTTTGGCATGGGGCTGGCAGTTTTTGGGTGTGCCGTTTAGTTGAAGTAGTCGGGTCATCGTTAGTCTATAAAACCATTTTGTTCCTGGTTCATAATCAGTGATTTTAATGGTCTGCTTTCTGTGGTGGACTGTTGATGGTGCTATTTGATAGAGACGCGCTCTAATTTTCCCTCGGGAGTGATGTGGGGCTCTACTCATAAGTGGTAGCCCAGAAAAAAAAAAAAAACCCTTGAACATGATATTGTAGGTTAAAACGGTTATGTTTTTAAAAGAAGGGCACTATTTAGGTAACCAAGATATCTATCTTAAGGCATGGGATCTATGAGCTTTAATTACTGATGAATCACTGGTGAGTTGATTGACTTTACATTGATTTTTATGAAGTTATTATTGGTTACATTGAGTTTAATTATAAGGGCTTTACTTCTAAGATGTATACAGATGTGTGTATTTATAGAGGATGAGAAGTTCTGACGGTTAGTTATTCGACTCTGATTGATTTTTTAATTGTAGTAGTCACTTTTTCAGATTCTCTCCTCCCCACCACTCCTCTTAGGATAATACTTTCAAATTTCTTTTAAATTTTAATTTATTTTCATTGATTATGTTCCTAGAAGGAGACAAATATAGTTGAGTGCAAGATAGCAGTTGCTGAGATATGAAGGAGAAGAGAGTGTCTAACATTTACAGGTACATATTTTGCTTACGCTTTGTCAATAAATTTGAGCAGTGTTTACTCATTACTGTTATTCAACGTAGTTATTGCTTTATCTTTGCATTCTGTCATGTATTTAAGATTATTTTCTACAACAGCTTAAACTGTCTGAAAAGGGCCCATTAATGATTTTTTATTTTTTTAATAGGGATGATTTTATTATTAATATCTCTATATCACACTGACTCAAGCAAAAAAACCGTTGGGCTTGAAGGGTTGACACAACCTGCCATACATTAGGCTGAAATTGGTTTAATTATGAGAATGGGAGTGGCATGGCAATGGTCAAACTTGATGACTTGGTCAAAGGGGCTTTATTGCTATTTCAATGACCACTTAATTTCAAAACCTTTAGTTGTTAAGAGAAGATCAGGAATGATTCTACTGATATTTTTAACGTGAAGGAATGGTCTAATGAAGCATTTTTTGAAAACATAATGTGAATTTATCATCATTTCCAAGTTCCACTATCAGTCTAACAAGAAATTGTGTCATATGGCAGTGTGGTTCATTGAGTTTGAAGCTATGTTGTTCTTAAAAGGGAAAAAGTAGTATAAGTGACTCTTCATTGGTCTCTCCTTTTTATCAACATAAAAATTGAAGTTTCATAATGTAACCTTGATGTTTATTGATTATATAATAGAGATCGAAGGGTAAGGGTTGCTTTATTTAGATGAATTGGTTGCTCTATGAGATACTTAGATGGATTGGTTCTTCCCTTTAAATAGCTAGCTTCCGCAAGATTTCATTGTTTCTTTTGTAGGCATATGACATACACTTGTAGCACTTGTTGATTTATTTATCAATGATCAATTTTTCTGCTGTAGAAGAGAAGAAAAAACCATTAAAATGATGCCATTGGCAGGATCCACGATTGTACATTTTGTGACTTATTGATACAATTGTGGTCAAGGAGTAATATGCTATAGGCTTTGTGGCCTAGGCCCCCTTGCCAGCAGAAAAAGGGGGAAATCTGCTATAGTCGTTGTATGCAACTGGTTTTTGATCATGTGTATCTCCGTTTCTTCACTGTTCTTTCATCTGATCATAGATTGGATTTATGTGCGCTGTTTATATGTATGCAATTACTGTTTAAGCTGCAACATGTGATCTATTTATCTGGACTTCGTGAATTTTTTTCTAGGTTGGATGACCTGGACTCTAGGCTCTCTTCATCTTCTGATAATCGAATTAAGAAAAGTGGATTTAGTGTTGAGAAATTAAACCATGGTAGCCATGCAAGCACTGCAACCTCTAGGTCTTTCAAAAGAGGAATGATAAAAGGATCTGAAGGACTGAAGTCAATTGGACGATCACTTGGATTCGGGGTATCTAAGGCAGTATTCCCTGAAGATCTGAAAGTGTCAGAGAAGAAGATATTTGATCCTCAAGACAAATTTTTGCTCCTATTGAATAAACTTTTTGTTGTCTCGTGCATTTTGGCTGTGTCTGTGGATCCATTATTTTTCTATCTCCCTGTCATCAATGATTCATTCAACTGCCTTGGTATAGATCGGAAAATGGCAATCATTGTCACCACCTTGAGGACGGCTGTTGATGTTTTCTATCTTATACACATGGCTCTTCAATTCCGCACTGCCTATATTGCCCCATCGTCTCGTGTCTTTGGACGGGGGGAGCTTGTAATAGATTCAACACAGATAGCCAAGCGATACTTGCGGTGGTATTTCATTGTTGACTTTCTATCTGTGTTGCCCTTACCACAGGTTAAAAAGTTTGGAATAACTCGAATCGATTTCACTTTATTCAAATTATGCATGACTGTTCTAGTATTCCTTGTTATTTCATTCAGTTAAAGTAATGAGATAAGTTGATAATTTTTTTCCAGTTAGAACAAAAGAATTCTTGTCTGATGTGTGTTTGTTGTTCAAATTATTCCCAATTAGTGAGTTTGAGTAATTTGCAACCTGTCTACAACCATATATAGTGTTCCTATGCACAAATTAATAATGTGAATGCAGCTATTGGTGTCTATCCTGTGTGATTCTATTCCCTTCCTTTTCACAGCAAGACCCCATTTATAAAAATATGGTTTTCTTTTCATTTACGTACCCTCTTTTCATAGAACAAATATATCCTTTCACTCGAGCACAGTCATAACTAATTAAGGTGACCCAGTCTTCAATGTCAAGTTAGATATTTATTGTTATTTAATTGCAAGTTCTTTTATATCTAATGCTACTTTGAAAATTCTGACTTGTATGTTGTAGAGTCTTGTGTCACTAGTATGTTGGCATTGCCATATTGCAGCTGCTATTGTGCAAATTTTATGCAAATCCTAAACTCTTTCCCTGCTCTCATTTTTTCCTGTCCTTGTATCCAGATTGTGGTTTGGAGATTTCTTCAAAGATCAAAAGGTTCAGATGTATTAGCAACAAAGCAGGCCTTGCAGTTTATTATCTTACTACAGTATGTTCCTAGGCTTCTCCGGATGGTACCACTGACTTCAGAACTTAAGAGAACCGCTGGTGTCTTTGCTGAAACTGCATGGGCAGGTGCTGCATATTATTTGATGTTATACATGCTTGCCAGTCATGTAAGTTTTTGTTTTCTTTTTGTTATATTCACTTCTGTTGGCCTTCTCTGCTGTGTTCTAGTTGATCTGTTATGCCTGATTATTTAATGCTATTATGCTTGCTGCCTAGTTTGATGATACAATAAATTTGCAAGTTTTTTTTTTCCCCTTTTATGTTATTCTCTATTCCATCAATGACTCTTTGCAGATAGTTGGGGCTTTTTGGTACTTGTTAGCTGTTGAACGCAATGACGCATGCTGGCAGGAAGCATGCAAGCAACCAGGGTGCAAAAAGGATTTCTTGTATTGTGGTAACCAGTTAATGGAAGGTTATAAGGAATGGAACAGTACAAGTCTTAACGACAATTGCTCTACAGACGACAATTCACCTTTTGATTTTGGAATTTTTAAACAAGCATTGTCATCTGGCATTATTTCATCTAAAAAGTTTGTGTCCAAATACTGTTACTGTTTATGGTGGGGGCTCCAGAATTTGAGGTTAGTACTGTTATTTTCTTTGGATATCCATTCGTATTCTGTTACTACATTTGTAACACATTTTAACATAAATATTCAGTTGCTATAATGTTTTTCTGGAAGTATCTATATGCTCACACTCGTACACATATTCACATATTTGATTATAAGAAATGAATTTGTTGGAGTAAACGGAATCAAACTTAAAAATTGACAATAATTGTTTTATTTGTGTCGTTGGTATTTCAAATTCTGTCTAGGCCAGTTTGCCTTGGGTATTCCTAATGAGGATGTGCCATGTCTCTAATAAAATTGATAACTTAATGCATAAGGTGCTTTATGGGCCATCTCGTTGTCAAGGAGACTTTGTGCTTCAGGTTAAGTGTGTGGCTCATAAATTGCACACAGTGTATTCCTTAAGATTAATTGTATTCTATATATTTCTTCTATCTTAGTTGAAAAACATTTGATTGGTTGTTTTGCTTATTATTGTGTCTTCAAGATACAACCACTGTTTTGGAGCATAACTTGCATTGGTGTGCAGCTTTTTCTGTGTTTTAACATACATTTATGGAGGTAATTTGGGAGTCAGTTAGGGTTTAATTAATTCTGCTGGATTCTAAAGAATGCTCATTGGTTTATAAGGAGTATGACATCTTTGTGTATTTTAATTACTTGTTTCTGAGGAAAAAATAGCCCTTTAAATGGTTTGTGTTTGACAAAAAAAAAAAGAAGAAGCACAAAACATCGTTATCAGTTCAACACGCAAACTATCTGTTTTTTTTTTACCTTAGATAATTTTAAACCAAGGTTTGAACCAAGGGCTCAACTTATTCTTTCAATACTTGTCTAGAAGTCTGGGAGGCAAATGGTTGACTTTAGGTTGTGTTTCACAAAATCGTTTTTTGTCCTGTCTTTATTTTATTTAATGAACGAAGCAATGAGGATTGGGTTTATAGTTAAAAATTGATTGGCCGGCTAAAACCCATTCTTTAAAAGCTTATCCAAAAAGTACTTGCCAAATCCCTTCTTTCATTTGTCTTAAGACTTGGGGTCAAATGCCTATGGCTTATAATTGCCTCCTCTATCTTGGACACATCTCTTAAACCCTTAAATGTTACTTTTCAATTTTATAGTTGCTTATATGCTTATATTGGTTTCCATTGGAATTCATTACAGCACTCTTGGCCAGGGACTTCAAACCAGCACTTATCCTTGGGAAACCATCTTTTCAATAGCACTAGCCACATTTGGTCTTATCCTCTTTGCACTTTTAATTGGTAACATGCAGGTATGCCCAAAATCAGGGGAGTTTAACTTGTTTTTTGTGTAAGGTTGTTGGAACTCATGTAATTGTACAATCTGCCAAGAAAGCAAATTGCTGGTGTCCATAGATTTGTATCATTTGTGTCAAAGTGCTGGCTGTGCATAACCATCAGTACATTCATAGCAACATGATAGATGACTAATTAAATGATATTGAATGTCACAATCAATTTACATTCATGTGGAGAGTGGGTCAGTGAGATCCCCTTTTTTTATATGTCATTGTTGGGCCCAATTAAGGATAGTTCTTCCAAAGACATTTTCTGCATTCACTCGGACTCAAACTCGAACTCGAGACCTTATGCTCAAGTAGCCAAAGTCCTTTCCACTAGGACCAACACCTGTTGCTAGATCCTATGTTTTTTAATGATACTCTTTTTGTAAGGGGAAAAAAAGTAATGGTATAGAATGGTATTGTCAAACAAGCATAGTCAGCCTCCAGATAGAGAGAGCCATCATTTACAATGAGGGAAGGCTGATCACGTGCTATTTTCATTAAACGATTAGTGAAAGCATGTATAGTTGAAGATGAAACACTACTGTTGTTTTGTTCGTGAAGTTCCCTTTCTTGAATTGATGAACTGGATATTGGCATTCATATTGAGAAATAATTGTGTGCATGCTAAAGAGATTCAGAATAATCTTTCTGTGTTAAGGAGTTAGATCAAATACACATTCACCTGTGCAAAATCATGAAGAGCAGATTGTTAATAATCGGATTCTGAGATTTCAATATTTTGCCATGAATACAGACCTATCTTCAGTCTGTTACAATAAGGCTTGAGGAAATGAGAGTCAAAAGGCGTGATTCCGAACAGTGGATGCATCATCGTTTGCTCCCACCAGATCTGAGAGAACGGGTGAGACGCTATGATCAATATAAGTGGTTAGCAACACGTGGTGTGGATGAAGAAAGTTTGGTTCAGACACTTCCAAAGGATCTTAGAAGAGATATCAAGCGTCACCTCTGTCTGGCTTTAGTGACAAGGGTATGTTGCGAATCCCTGGAAAAAGTAGAGACACACCATAAAAGGACCAAAATACACAGAGAAACTGTGTTTAATCAGATGCGTTTGCAATTATAATAGTTCAACACTAGCCATGTTTATAACTAAATGAGCCCCTATTTTATGGCTGTATCCTCCTTTTGCCTGAATATATTTATCTGGGTTTTACCCCGAAGAAATTCAATCTCTTCAAAATGGGGGCTTTTTCTTGTGGTTTATTTTTCAATTTAGCTCTTCAATGTTCATGTGGACCTCTTTTTACTGGAGGCTGTACATATTTTATATCTTAACGGAGCTTTTTTTAAAAAAACGTTGTTTCAGCATTTTTTGCTAGCATGCTATATAGTATGAAGCATGTAAAACTTTTTCCCTTTTCCAATTAACTTTAGGTCAAATGAAAAGGATCTTCTGAAAGCACAACATAAGTGGTTTAGGGATTGGGGGTTTTATCTTACGCATAAAGATTATTCCACCGCCTCTTGCAATTTGCCTTTGGAAATGGAAATCTATTACGCAATTCCTCTTTAATGATCTCTTGGATTTTTTCTCTTAAACACTAAACTATGTGGTGCCAGAGCATCTGAATTTGTCCAACGTTAATTGCTTCTTTGCATTTGTAGGTTCCATTGTTTGAGAGCATGGATGAGAGGCTGCTTGATGCCATTTGTGAAAGACTGAAACCTTGTTTATTTACTGAGAATACTTACATTGTACGGGAAGGAGATCCAGTTGATGAGATGATTTTCATCATTCGTGGCCGACTCGAAAGTGTTACCACAGATGGTGGTAGAAGTGGATTTTTTAACCGTGGTTTCCTTAAAGAGACCGACTTCTGTGGGGAGGAGCTTCTAACCTGGGCACTTGATCCAAGATCTGGCTCTAACCTCCCAACTTCTACTCGTACGGTTAAGGCATTAACTGAGGTTGAGTGTTTCGCCTTAATGGCGGATGAGCTAAAATTTGTTGCTAGTCAGTTTAGGCGCCTTCATAGTAGACAGGTTCAACACACATTCCGGTTCTACTCACAGCAATGGAGGACTTGGGCTGCCTGCTTTATCCAAGCAGCATGGCGGCGATATTCTAAGAGGAAGGCCATGGAGCTTCGTCGAAAGGAAGAGCCTGACGAGTCAGAAGGATCTCACAGTAATGCTAGTGGTGGTTCATACAGCATTGGTGCTACCTTCTTAGCTTCAAGGTTTGCTGCCAATGCTCTTAGGGGCATACATCGCAACCGGAACGCTAAGACTGCGAGGGAGTTGGTGAAACTACAGAAACCTCCGGAACCTGACTTTAGTGCTGATGCAGATTAAATTTTCATGTATAATTACTTGCCTGAAATACTTGTTATAATTAACCAACTCTATTTTGAGTGGACTTGTCTGGAGAGTGTTGTATAAGAAATGTATTATAAATTCATGTCAGTTATTGTATTGAAATGGAAGAGATGTAAAGACTCTTTGACTGTTCCCTTGTAAATCCAATGCAAGTCAAACGGATTGTTCTATATTTCGACAAAAAAAAAAAAACAACGGATTGTTCTATTAGGTCTGTCAAGGATATTTTTTTTGTTTTGGGTACATAGTGATGCCTAAGGCTAAGGCCCAAAGAGAAACCTATCACCATCAACCAAACCCATCTCTGTATTCCATCTGTCTATCCTCAGCAACTACAGCATCTAGGCCCGCATCTTTATCAGAATCAAGCAAATGCCTGACAGAACCAGGCAGTGTCCCAAATTATATATACTCTTCACCCAAATTAAAACCCATCTTTGCTAAACGATCAGCACAAAGATTCCTCGCTAACAGTGTCAAAGTTCACGATGGACACTAGCACGAAATCCACTTGTTCCTTAACTTTCAACCTCTTAACCATGATCTCAGAGTCTGATTCTTCAATCACATGGCGAAAGCCTCCCTGCCATGCTAGTTCTAGACCTTCCAAAATCTCCCAACTTTCCGCTTCCACTACTCCACAAACGCCCAACTGCTGTGCATAACCACCAATCCAGTCTCCCTTCTCATCCCGCAATAATCCACCACAACTAGCCTGACCAGGATCACCTTTACAAGCTCCATTAGAATTGATCTTAACCCAACCCTTATCTGGAGGTGACCACCTGACCTCTTCCACCCCGTGTTTCTTTTTACCCCCAAAATGTTCACAGCCCCTTTAGCCGCCAGGAACCATATTCGTTGCACAATTGATCTGCTATCCCGTTCTATATTACGGAACAATATATCATTCCTTCTTTTAAAAATTACCTTCCATGGAATAGCTCCAACCTTCTCACCACTCTTGAGATCCCCTTTAAGCCACTCTGTAAGAGGAAATGAAAAAAAGTTTGATTGAATCTGACAAGCTGCTGAAAGACTCAACCACACCTTAGTTGCAGTCAAGCAATCTCTAACAGCATGAATAGAAGTCTCCAATTTACCATAGACTTTACAAGACCCAGTAGTTCCCCAACGCTTACACCTCAATGCATTAGTATGTAATTTGTCATGAGATTAGAGCCAAAGAAAACACCGCACGCTCTCTGGTCCCTCCCACTTCCATAATAGATCCCAAAAACTATCCTTCCCTCCCAAATCCGCTCCCCTTAGCCGCCTGTAACCTTCTGTCACAGTATAACCTCCAGTACTTCCTTTCCATAGGATTCCCGTTTGGAGGGTGAAAGGCCCCAAGTTTTGCCACCCCCATCATCAATCTGCTTCTCCAGTCTCTTCCAATCACAACCACCCTCTACATTCACCACATCCACAACTGACTATTTCAGGGATGAATCATTCAACTTCTTGACATATGGTCCAGAAGTATGGTGCTCTATCAACCCAGGAACCTGACTGGAAGGAAGTATCCCGACCATCCCCAACGCCCTTGCACAAATTCTCATCAAGTAATCCCCAGACTTCTCCCATATCCTTCCACAAATGGGGAAGCATTCTTAGGCACTTTAAGGATTGAAGAGAGCTCATTTCCTACATTATATTTGTCTTTTAACACGTTTGTCCATAAACCACCCTCACCTCTTCTTAAATTCCTAGTTAGTTTCAAAAGACAAGCTTGATTCATACTTAAATTCAAGACCCTCAGCCCTCCATTTTGCCTCGGCTTTTTAATCTAATCCCATCCCACAAGATTGCGTGTCTCATTACCATGCCCCCAATTAAAATTTCTTTGAGCCCTCTATCTCTTCAATGATACCAGATGGCAATAGAGTAATCTGCATATGGTAAGTACAGGAATAGCCCCATTTATTGATTTAGCAAGAGTCACTCTACCAGCCATACTTAGACAATTCATCTCCCAACCTGCCATCCTTCTCTTCACCTTCTTAAGCACAAAACCAAAGCTTTTACTTCTTCCCTTTAAATAAGACAGGAATTCCAAGGTATTTTCCTAGGTCCTGTGATTCAGCAAAACCCGACAAATCAACTAAAGGCCTCCTAGTCTCTAATGAGACATTCTTAGAGAAAAATATTGCAAATTTTCCAGAATTCACTTTTTGCCTAGAGAGGACACAAAACTTCTCCAAACAGCTCATAGTAGCTCTCTTTTGTTCAACATTAGCCACATCAAACAACAGTAAATCATCAGTTAAGGGTACCTCCAGTCCATTTCTACCCACTTTAAAAGGCTTCCCCTCCCCTACACTCCTTGCCTTTTGAATAACGAGCATTTACTTCCCCACGCGATGCGCGGGAAGCATTTTCTTTAAATGCAAGCATGCAAATAATTGGGTACACAAAATATGTTCACTTCAAATACATGACATCCTCATTACAAAAACATTCCACGAAACAAACTAACCTAAAAATTTATGTTGAATACATCCTCATTAACTATGTCATGTCAGGTTCCGAAACACCTCCTTATACACAACATTAGTTGTTGCATTTTCAGATGTCATACCATCATCATGTAATAAAATCTTCAAGCCCCCCATACTCCTAACTCTTGAAAGTGCAATATACAACTGTCCATGTGTGAAAACAGGCTTCGGTAAATAAATACCCACACATCGTAATAATTGCCCTTGGCTTTTGTTGATGGTCATCGCAAATGAAATCGATATAGGAAACTGCCTCCTCCTCATTCGAACTGGCAAACAATTGTCTGAAGGGTTCATGTCCATTCTATGAATCAAAACCTTTTGGTTGGGTCTTGACCCATTAAGAATCACTGCCTCTAAGACAGATTGACCAAGTTGTGTCACACGTAAACGTGTACCATTACATAATCCAGTTGCCTGATCAATGTTCCTCAACAACATTATAGGTGTCCCAACCTTTAGAGAGATCTTATGTACTGGTCTCTAATGAGACATTCTTAGAGAAAAATATTGCAAATTTTCCAGAATTCACTTTTTGCCTAGAGAGCACACAAAACTTCTCCTAACAGCTCATAGTAGCTCTCTTTTGTTCAACATTAGCCACATCAAACAACAGTAAATCATCAGTTAATATTAGATGGGCACTTTCGATCCATTTCTACCCACTTTAAGGGCTTATTTGGTTTAAAGGGAGGGGATGGAATGGGAGGGGCTCATTATCCATCCCCTCCAAAACCCCCCAATTTGGGGGGAACAAAAATGAGGTGATGGGAAGGATTGAGAGCCCCTCCTTTGGAGCCACTCTCTCTAATTTTTCAAACCAAACAAGGGGAGGGGCTCATTTTTCATCCCTTCCCATCCCCTCCCCTCCAACCAAACAGACCCAAAAGGCTTCCCCTCCCCTACACTCCTTGCATTTTGAATAATATACGTCAATTTTTTCATTGTTAAAGCAAAGAGATAAGGGGATAAAGGGTCCACTTGTTGAATACCTCTAGTTGGCCAAAATTTCTCAGATTTTCCTCCATTCCAAACCACTTACATTGAGACAGAACTAACACACTTCATAATCAGCTCTCTAAACTCCTCAGACAGTCCCAATTCTTTGAGAATTTCTACAATAAATCCCCATATAATCCTATCATAAGCCTTTTCAAGATCAATCTTGATGGCAAAATAACCCACTTTCTCTCTCATCAATCTCATTGAGTGGATAATTTCTTAAGCCACCACGATATTGTCTTGAATAAGCCTTCCTGGGACAAAACTAGCTTGATTTGGAGCAACTACTCTTCCAAGAAACCCTTTATTCTATTAACAAGGATTTTTTAAAGACATTTGTATATCACATTATAGAGACCAATGGGCCTCACTTGCTTAAGCGACTCAGGCCTCTCTACCTTCGGAATGAAAACTAGTACAATACCATTAATTTCCTTCAAATCCTCCTCACCCTTTCATAATCTGTTCGCATGCCTACAAACCTCTTCTCCAATAACCTCCCATTCCTTTTGGAAAAACGCAGCAGGAATCCATCCTCCCTCTGGATTTCTGAAACCATAATACTTCTTCTTGTTGCAGAACCTCATCAAGTTGCCCTTGCAATTCATATTCTAGATTAGCTAAAAAGCGAACCAGCCTGTTAAAATTGCTAATCTTTTTTTGAATAACATCAAGTCTAGATAAAAGCTTTCTTTTCTCTTGCTGGATATTCAAAAACACTTCCCTATTCCAAACTAGAAGATTTTCTTTTAATCCACACAATCGCTGTCTCAACCCTCCAACAGACTTCCAACTCTCCCTCAAATGCTCTCAAAATTCGCATGAAGAAGCCACGCTGACTCAAACCTGAAAGGTCTCTCCCTTAACCTGCAGCCCTTATTCCCTTATTCAAACATAGCAAAAGTGGACTGTAATTTGAACAACCCAATCTTGGCAAATTCTTAATAACAACATTAGCAAAGTAACATCTCCAAGATTCACTACACAAACCCCTATCCAGCCGCTCAAAAACTGTCATAACTCGGAAAAAGAGGTCCCTTCCAAGTAATACGGTTACCCCATGCACCCACTTCCATCAAACTACAGTTATTAATCCCAGAATAAAAAATATCACATTTTTTTAGATTAATAGGGGCACCACCCTTCTTTTCACCAGCAACTCTAATATCATTCAAGTCCCCCATAAGAAGCCAAGGCAAAGTATTTTCAACAGTAAAGGTTTCCATGTCCTTCCAAAAGAGTTTTTTCTCTTGGATCAACATAAGCAACAGTGAGCAGCCACCCAATTTTATTTTTCTCCCTCACTCGTATATGTACATACTGGGCATTTTCCTTACTACACACCAGCTGTTATATCCCAACTTATGAAACAACTCACCAGCTTTATCCTGAAGGACCTTTGTCTCAAAAAGTCCAAACTGAACTGGTCTTCTTTCTTGGATTAAGAACTGCAAACCTCTCTCAAACCTTTTGCTACCTACGCCACAACAATTCCATACCAAAAATTATAATCACACATCATAAAAAAAGAAAACAAAGAAACAAGGGGGAAGCCCCACTTTAATCAATACTCATCACAGTGCCAACCACCTAGGTTCGTTCCTCCTCAATACCAACCTGATCCTCCTCTGCGTCTCCATTCTCATCATCAGGAGGTCTAATAGAAATTCCTTCAACCATCCTATGAAGAGCCCTTGCGACTTTAGGAGTTTCATATACAATATTAACATCTAGTTCTTTTAAACACTCCCATACCTTACCAGCTACCAAAACCCCTTTAGAACCCTCTACCAAACAACCTCCATGGCTCCCCTTCTTAATATCTCTCATGCGCCTTTGAGAACCTGAGGGAACCAGCTGCATATTATTCTCAATTGTTCCAGTTTAAGGCACAACAGGAAGCTTCTCATTATTCATAGCCCTTTGAGAGACCCCTGATTTCTGCTTAAACCAAATCTTCGCTGGCTCATCCATAGCAACCCCTTTTGTCTTCATATCCTTTCCCATATCCTACTTAGGCTCCTCTTTATTTGTCAAATTAGCAAACCTTGAACTGTTTGCTCTCAGAGCATCCACCTTATTAACTCCTTGATAGAATCTTCTAAAGCCTCTACCACTTTGCACATTCGACCATTCCCCAAATAGCTATTCATCCACGTCCACTTCCATCCCTTTAACGTCCTTCTCCTCATTATTAACTGCATGCTTCTTCTCCTTACACTTTTTTTCAGTATGACCATACATACCACAACAGAAGAAAAGTAAGTGGAGGCTCTAATAAGCAATGGACCTTTCCTTCCGACCAATGATATACAAAGGCAACACGGCTTCCTCATATCTACTTGCACTCCAACTCTAGCGTAAACTTCTCGTAATAGAGAAGATGTAGGCATATCCACCTTAATAGTCTTCCCTATCTCATTCCCCAAGGCCTCCATATCCCTTCCTGATAGTATTCTAGAGGGAGATCTGGAAAGCACGCCCAAATCAAGACTTCTTCAATAGCCTCAACTTTCGAATCAAAATCAGGCCTTCACTCTCTAACCGTAAGATAGCAGTCAGTAATCACCCAAGGACCACCAAGAACAACCAAATCATAGCCATCAATCGATGTTAACTACAAAAAAGTCATTAGACAAATCCACAACAGTAACCACATCAGATTTTGCCCACATTTTCTAGATCCTTTGTTCCATTCGACTAAGTCCTAATTTCCTTCCTAGAAGCTTAACAATAAGACTCCATTTGTAAAGACTTCGAATCTTTTGAAGAGCTTCATCAGTAAGCACAAATTCAGGTACCAGAAATCTACCTCTCTGATGCTTCAATACAGAGATATGCCTCTACATAGGGCCAAAGTCCAAGTCACCTTCATCCGATACCATCTGCTGACCTCCTACACCTCTCCTACCAACTCCTTTAACATTTCATTGAAAGATCTGTGTCGCACAGCATCATCACCTTCCACGCTCAATTTTCTCCTATCCCAAACCAGATGTGGAAAATCTTCCTCATCAAAGACCTGACCAGCTTTCCTTACCTTCTTCGTGCTCAGGATCCTAGCATCAATCTCTTCCACCGTTGCCACCACTTCCGAGAGCGAGGACCCTCGAACAGAACTTCCACTCATTCTCTCACAGTATTCCTTTCCGCAAGACACGAAAAAGGAATATCTCTATCCGCTCCATAGCAGCAGGCGACAGAGGATGCTCTAATCTCCGCCTCTTAAAATCTCACAAATGGCCTTAACACTAACAGAGCTTAGGCGCTAACAATACTTTTCTTGCCAAGGATTATGTTATTGATGCCCTCTTCTGCGTATCAGTAATGGTCATACATATATACATGCATGCATGCATATATAAACGTTTGTTTGTGTATTCTATAAAATTAAATTAGTTTGGTTTTGAGATGATTGTTTGACCAGCTCTTCAGACATGCTGCTTGTTTTCACATTTCTTCTCTTAATGGCATCTCAACGATGTCGTTTCCTTGTTCAAATTCCTTTTGACAGACAATTTTAATAGACTACTCTCTCTCCTCTACAGTCCCTAGAAGATTAAAACTTTCTCTTGTATTTAATATAAGACATATTTGAGGAGTTAATCTTAATTCTAAATATAAGACATAGTTTTTATATTTATCATTTTTTTTTCTAATTTACCCCTATTGATGCTCCCTCAACAATAATCAAGGAGGAGAGGGAATGAGAGAATTAAGGAAAATGACTATAGTGTTTTATAAAATGCATGTCATATTAACTAACTCAATCAACTTCTTTAATCTAATCAAATTAGGTAAATATATCTTATATTTAGAATTATGAAAGTATCATCTAATAATACACAAAATATACTTTGATTAATAATTATTTAGCTTCTTTAACTTTTTTAAAAAAGTCAATTGGGTCTAAAATTAAGAACAGAGAGTGTGTTGTTAGAACTTAACGAGGATGTTAAGTTAAAATCCTTAAATTGTTTGGCACAGGGAATGATATGTTTTTATTTGTCAACGCACTCATTTGAAACTTTTGTAGCTTACATGTTAGATTGGAACTACAAATTTCCCAAACCCCACCGAATTTTGAACAAAAAAAAAGACCTAACAAATTAGAGATACTTGAAAAAATATATTTGAACAAAAATCATATATTCAGAAGAAACTATACTGTAGAGACTAACAAGAATTTCTGTCTAAGCTTAAAATTGGAACCAATGGAGAGCCACAAGTCTCCGTTCCAAATAAACAAGGTATTGACCCTTCAAGAGGTGATTTGACCATCCAGCAAGAACTAGTCAACTTTGACTGATGAATAGATGAGCCTTATGAAATAGTAACATGCATAGAACCCAATTGTACCGGTCAAGACAAAGAAGGCATATGAAAGAATCAGCATATATCCAAAGTATAGAATCCCAGAAACTGGCTTTGTGATCTCAAGCTTTGTGAAGAAGTAAAAAGCAGCGTAAAGGAAAAGGTAAAGTGCTGATGAACCTGAAGTCAGATAAGACCTCCACCACCAGCGATAGTCCTCACTACACAACTGGAAGTAGCAGAGAACTACTGTTATCTCAGCACAAGTGACCAGAAGTATAAGAAACACAATGAAGAGGAAACCAAATATGTAGTAAAATTGATGTAACCAGATTGATGTGAGAATGAAGAATAGCTCTATGAAGACAGCACCAAATGGGAGTATACCTCCTACTAGAATAAACAACACAGGGTTCATGTACCAGGATTGTTCTGGGATCTGCCTAGGAATCCTGTTTGTTTTTACTGGATCCTCAGAAACTGGCTTTCTGAAACCCATATAACCACCAACGAAGACGAGTGGGACTGAGATGCCAAACCATAACAAAAACAAAGCAGACATGGTTCCAAAAGGGACAGCCCCAGAAGACTTCTCACCCCAAATAAGAGCATTTAGGAAAAAAAATATTACAAACATTATGGCAGGAAACATGAAGGCTGTTTTTAGACTGATCTTTTTCCAATCTGTTCCCTTGAACATTTTATAGAAACGTGCAGATGAGTATCCGGCGAATGATCCCATGGCGACCCAGAGCAAGAGCATAGCCGTCATCAAGCCTCCTCTATTTGATGGGGAGAGAAATCCCAGGGCAGCAAAAATCATAGTGACAAGAACCATACCAAAACACTGAACACCTGTCCCAATATATACACACAGTAATTCAGATTTAGATGGAGGCCTAAAAACATCCCCATGGACAAGCTTCCATCCTGTCTCTTCTTGAGCTTCTTCTTGTGTCTCTACCTGGTTGTAATCAGAGATATCGCGGTAAAGTGTCCGCAACATTATCATAGCCACCATGCCCGACAAGAAAATTACAATCAGCAAAGAATTTATAATGGAAAACCAGTGAATCTGATCATCAGCCATTAGGAGATAGGTATCCCAGCGAGATGCCCACTTTACATCACTCTCCTACAAGGTGAAAACTTTACAGATAAGTTAAATGAAACCAACATTAAAATCAAGACAGAATTCTCAGTCGCACTGAGAAGAAAGTAATTCAGTTAATTTTAAGTTATGGTAAGTAACCTGGAATTCGACATCACACGTTAGAATAATTTCCTTCTTGTCCTCAACCTCCTGAGGAGTTTCAGAATTGGTAACTGTCTTTTTTGCATGGGGATCACAAGTAGTTAAGCGGGTATTCTCATTCCATTCTCCTTCATACTGATGCTTTACACTGTATTCACAAATAATATCACAGGTAAAACCAGCCATTCACTAGACTGACATACAATCAGGTGAAGAAGAATTATAATACAACCTGAAAGGTTTAACCTCAAAGCCTACAATCCTCGACAACTCAGTCAATGGATCTCTATGGTATTTGACTACAAACGACAAGTGGTTGTGGATGAAATACTTTTCCTCCTTCATCTGTTTATAGTTGTGCACATTCAATGGGTTAAAACAGATTCAATCCAATAAATACAAAAAAGCTCATTAAGCTGGTACTTACTCCAGGATACTGTCCTTTAAGGCCAACAAGAAATCCATGTAGATACACTATGGAAGATTCATCCTGATCAGGCCTTCGCAGAGGAACAACTAAAGGAAGATTATCTAGAATCCTGAAACAATGCAAGAAGGGAATTTAAAACAAAAGGTCACAAATATACATAGTAGGCTCAGAACAGTGTAAGTATAACTTTAAAGTCATTAATGACTCACATATTCACACGATATTCATCATCTATCTTTTCCTTGAACTCTTTGGCTGTTTTTGCATTAAGAGTTAGATGACAAACAACATTGCACATCTGTGGCTCTCTCATTTTAAACTGGGAAATTCAAATTGTTTAATAAATTAAAGCGTGATTGACCCAAAGGAAGAATCACGGTAGCATTCCACACAAATTTAAACTCACCACATAGGGTGAGTTTTCAATGCGGTCACCCCGAAGAACTTCTCCGAGATTCTCTGAACTGTCAACAATGCGATCTGGGCGACAATAAGGTAGCGAATAGTAGGAATAAGGAAGCTGTGTTTTTGTCGAAGTCAATTTGTTCACTTTCACCATCAACAAATCTCCCTGCCACCAACGAAAAATAATCAAAGATAATATTATGATTAGAAAACGTAGTTGTGCTTTTTTATTTATTTAGACATATTTGTATGTACTCATTTTTTATTAACTTTGAAACTTATCGATTGTTAGAAATGTGTTGAGCTTACATTTAAACTAACAAGTAATTTTTAATTGAAAAACGTAAATTATTACTTGCCCTCTCAGAGAAAAATAAGAATCACAAGCTTGCATTGCAAATTGACCTAAAACTAACAAGCATAGATTCGCAAGAACATGAATAAATTGGAATCACCTTCTGGAAATCTCGAGGTGCAACGCCAGGGAGGTAAAAGCAATTGACGTGATGGACAATGAGCAGAATAATACACAGAGAGATCCCTAGATGACGAGCAAGAGGTCCTCTCGCCATTGCTTCGAAATTAAATTCTGAACTTCTTCACTTTCTCGAATTCTCTTTTTCCGAATCTGTACGCTGCGTTGTGTGTGTTTTGTGTGTATGGGTGTGTGTTCGCGTCTTTCTCTGAGCTTGTGAAGTTGTGAATTGTGATCGTTAGAGAAATTCTGAGACTCTCTGGTTTGTTTCATAACAGAAAAAGCATTTTGGACAAGAAATGGCCTCTCAGGAAAACAAGTGTGGGGATTTGCGCGACATTTGCCTTGACCTATTTGATGCTTTCTTCCCCGTCCGATTATAGGATATCGGCCATGAGCGGATGAGATTGGAGTTAACAGTTTTAACGGTCAAGAAGGTCGTGTCACGTTGTCGTCTTCATGGCTCAAACAAAAACGCCTTAACTGAAAGTATATTAGGACTTTTATTTGAAATAATAATGCTCAAATATTTGATAAAATCCATACTAGAAAATGGGATTAATTTTTTTTTGTTAGAATTATATGTTTTTGTTAGTATATCTAATTATATAAATAGAATTTTGGCAGTTATTGAAAAAAAAAAAAAAAAGAATTTCGTCATGTTTGCCATATTGTGTGGAAGGGTGTTGTACAAATGGTTTTTAGGTGATGCAATTTAGGAGAACAGGGCGAAGATGAAGCAAGAGTATTCTCACTAATTCAAATAGGCATGTAAAGCAATAGTATTCTTGTAACGCCTCAAATTTTGATTAAGGGCTAATGTTGATTATTGAGAGTGTAATTATGGATTAAAGTTGAATTAACATGTATTTGTGACAATATTATCTAATATGTCATAATTAGTGGAAAATTTATAGAATGGAAATATTGGCCATAAGTTGTAGTTAATGGGTAAATTAATTACTAGCTAAGAGAAAATAAGATGTGTGATTAAATGGCTAATGGATGGGTTAGATAAGCTAATTGGGTGCTTATTGTATGAGAGCCAATAGGAGTAAGACATGTGACAAGGTTTTGTGTGTGTGAAGAGAGAAAAGTCAAAAGGTATATTTCATTCATTTCTTTCTCTCTCTTTCCCTCCCTTTTCACTGAGCTAGGCATGGGCTTGGGGGAGGAAATGATTTCTTCTTCATCTCCATCTCTCCTCTCTCATCTCTCTCGTTCTCTCTCTCCTCTTCTCCTCTTCTCTCCTGGCGCCATTGTTGCAAAAATAGGGGGAGAAAAGTTTGCAAAAAAAAAAAAAAAGTAAGGGAGATGATCCCAAATGCTCAACCTTATTGTATTAATGTTGTTCCTTGAGTAATGAGGTTCATTTTGATGTTATAGCTTGTCCATTGGGGTTGGTTTGTGATTTCAAGAGATTATGAAAGTTGAAGGATCAAGAAGTCCTTTTAGAAAAGTTGAAGAGGTAAGGGAAACTAACCTATCTATCTAAGTTTTGTGCCAAATAGCGTAGTTTTGAATTTCTGGGATTTATTGGCCATTTTTGAAAAAATGATGATCATTGGACATTTGGCATGTTATTGGTATGGAAATGGTATATTTGGAGTGTTTATAGATAGATAGGATTGATTGGAGATTGAATGATTGAGTTTGGAAATTTAGTGTTTAATGTTGCCCAAGACCAAAGTATGATAATGGAATAGGATTTTGGTTATTTTGACATGTCCATTGGATTCCTTGAGTGTTTTTATGAGGGAGTAGCTTTGGTTGAGGTTTTGGGTCCATTGGTAGCCTTTGGTAAAAATTTGGAAGACTGTCATTGTGTCTGCGTTTTCTGGGTTCTGATATGGTCACTCAAGTAATATGGGGCTCACTCGAGTGAGGGATGAACATCACTCGAGTGTGGTTGGGTTCCACTTGAGTGAGTCAATAAAGATCCTTCAAATTTCCCTTCAGTTTTGGTGTTTCACTTCTGCAAAAGTGCAAGAGTGTGTCTTAACACTCAAAAGCATTCAGTATCACTCAAGTGCAAAGGCCAGTACTCCAGTGCTCCTCTCCCTTTGAAATTTCCATTTGCTCTCGAGTTATCACTTCCTGAACTTCACTCGCTAGTGCTCGAGTAAGGCATTTGGCCATCACTCGAGTGAGGTCCAATATGCTCGAGTGTCCCTATCTCTGAAAAGTTCTTGTGCTCTCGGGTGCTCACTCGCTATCCTTCACACTCTCACACCCGAGTGCAGACCGTACCATCACTCGAGTGAGGCCATCTTCACTCGAGTGAAACAGTGAAAAATATCAGTGTGTGTGCTTCCAAAAGGGGATCCCTAGGGTAGTTCTTCCAACTCTTTAGGGCTTTTATTAGAGACATAAATGAGTACTTAGGAGGCAGTAATGATAACCAACTTAAGTATTGTGAAGGTATTGAGTATTGGACTAAGTGATAATGTATTATCCTTAATTATGACTTTAGGATTTGATATTTGCCCGGAGCGTAGAAGGCCTGTGCCTGCTCAAGAATGGAAAGACCAAGGTAGTGACACTTTAGCCTATATCATGTGTATTGCATTGCTTGTTTGCATTAGTCATTGAATATAGTGAGAGGATGTGGCGAAAGCCCGGCCTCTAATATAGATACAGTGAGGGGCGTGGCGAAAGCCCGGCCTTTTATATTGATTGCTGCATTATGATATATGCTTACTTGCTTTGTTTATATGCATCATATTCGTAAACTGTTGCTACTGGAATTCTCTAGAATCTCATTCTTTCCAAATAACATTTTTAGACAGGGCAAGTGAATCAAGGAACAAGCAAGTGGATAAGGGCGATTAGGACTGCCGGCGGTAGTCTTAGTTAGATATTTTGGTTTTATACTGGATTGGTTATCATTTTGGATGAATGTATATATATTGAATAGGTCATAACATTATAGTTTTGTGTACTCCCCGGTATGGATACTGAGATGGGCAATGATGCCCTGTATAAACTTTTGGATGAATGCTATAATCTTGGGTGAACGTCGGGAATTGTGCTTCTACTTTGATATTATATATGTGACAAACCGAATAGGCCTATTGATTTCATAAATGAAATGAATGGAGATCTATTTATACAGATGTTGTAAAAGTTTTTAATTACCCTATATTTCTTATTCAATTATTAAACGTGTTTAAACGCTTAATTCTGGCCTACATGAGGATGGGGTTACAATTCTCACTTATTCAAATAGGTATGTAACATAAGTTAGTAATTTGAATTTTGGGGATAAATTTGTTGTCAAGGAAAGGAGAAGTATAACATCCTAATTTTTCATTTCCGAGAAGCCAACTAAAATAATTTTTAGGGTGAAATAGGTTGATAAACTTGTACTATATAGGAAACGGTAGATGTGTTCACGAGGATAGGACATGACTGAGAAATGCCCACCCCTCGTCCCAAAAATGGACATGGGACAACATTTTCATCAAGTGTCTTGTAGAACCTGAACATGCTAATGGGTTTTTTGTTTTTTATCTCTTTTTTTGGGCCCTGTAAAAGCTCAAAATGTATGGGTATGGGTTAGATATTGGACATAGATGATTGAAAATATATAATATAAATATATAATCATCCTCTTTTATCATTTTACAATGAAAGCATAATCAATAGCCTTAATCATAAATAAGAAAAAAATAAAGCTTGGTCTAAATTAAAAAGGGTTAGAGAAGTCACAAAAAATAAAAGGATTAAGGTGCGTCTAGCACCCTAATATATTTTCTAAGGTGCGCCTAGTACCCTAAAGTTATTTGTGTTACAATTTCACCCCTGAAGTATTTAAAATAGGAAAATTTAATCCAAAGTCAATAGGTCAGTTAGTTTGACCGTTTAAGTTGCTAATTTAGCTCCACTTTTACTAAAAAAAATATGAGTTGGCATACCATATTAGTATATGACGGGCCATTTTTATGATTGTAGTAAGCAAGCATTTTATTTTTTATTTTTTTATTATATCTAAAAGTTAGGGCTCCTTCCCTCAGCCTGATAGGCCTTTTTTACCCTAATACTATGCATTTAAAATTATTTCTTCTTGAGAGAAAAAAAGACAAGCGAGAAACCTAGTGAGAGAAGTAGTGTGCACGCTGGTCTGGTGAGCAAAAACAAAGAAAACAAACTAGACGAAGATGGAGGGAAAAACAAAGAGGATGAAGATGTTATGTGTCGTAACATCAAGAAGATGTCACAGGATATACCAATACAAGATGCAAGATGTAATACTGAGCAAATAGGAAATGATCTTGAAGTATTGATGATAGAAGCAAAAAAGGATAAAGTTGTATCCCTATTAAGCCAGAACTCTAAAATGTCAGCCAGAACTCAAATATCCTACAAGAATAAGCTTCTAGGGAATGAAGAAAAAGCCTTTGATAAAAGTTTTTAAGATAAAATAAGGGAATGGTTGCAAGAGGAAGAGGAGACAACTCCGAAGCTAACAGATGAGCAAAAGAAGATGATTGAGTCCCTTCCTAATCTCAATGTTTCATATGACAAACTAAAGGAATTTTGTAAACCATGGAAGGATGCTCTTATTCTGACAGTATTGGGTAAAAAGACT
The DNA here is from genome assembly GCA_963855925.1 of Inga laurina. NCBI lineage: Eukaryota > Viridiplantae > Streptophyta > Magnoliopsida > Fabales > Fabaceae > Inga > Inga laurina. The sequence continues at coordinate 43,760,759 of OY979709.1, read as the reverse complement.
AATCTAGAAATGATGAAAGATAATATCAGATGGCTGATACGTTTTAATAATTTTGAGCTCATTGATCTCCCTAATAATTATTATGTATTCAGAACTATAGAGGAAGGCTTATGCTAGAAACCTTTGTTTGATGGCCCTTGGATCATACAAGGACATACCTTATTGTACAAAGGTGGAGCCCAAATTTCAACCCTTATTGTAATAAGGTGCGTAAGGTAGCAATATGGATTCGAATCCCTACCCTCCCAATGCACATGTATTCGGAAGAGTGTATGATGGAGATTGGTAATCTAGTTGGAAGAGCTCTTAAGGTAGATCTCCATACTCTAGCTCAAATTGAAAATAAACAACATTTTGTGGAAAGAGGTAAATTTGCTAGAGTGAGTATGGAAGTGGACTTAAATAAGCAATTGCAATCTAGATTTGTGCTTAGGAATCATATTTATATAGTGGAGTATGAAGGATTGGATGCAATATGTTTCAACTGTGGTTTATATGGCCATACCCAATAGAGTTGTATACAAAAAACATAAAACCAAATACGTTCTATAGAGCAAGGGTCGTCGCACCAGTCGAAAAACAAACAAGTTAGTAAACAACCAACAGTTAGCATCCCTGGTATTCCAGTGGAGGAAGAGTATGGCACGTGGATGCAGGTCACATCAACGAGGCGTAGAAACCAAAAAAACTGAGCTGAATCAACTATAAATCTCCAAGGAATCGAACAACGGTCAAATACCTTCTAAATAAGGGGAAAAACCTGTTGGATCTCGATTCTACATTTTGAGGAAGTTGAATTCGAAAGTCCCATCACAAAACAAAGAAAACCTAAACTCAAAAAAAGGACCTATTGTACAGTGGAGAAAAAAGGAAGAGGGTCAGTGACAGTGTGCGGCCGCTGGAATGACTAGGAAGAGAATCGGAACAAAGGTATTTATAAGGGAAGGCCTAGGGTTTTGCTTTTCATTAAAATAATAATTTTTTTGTTTGACTCAGACAGCATGTCCCCCCCTTTTTTTGGTTCAATTCTACTTCCAATTAATAAGGTTAGTATACACGCACATACTCCTATATTAAAAATAATTACTTTCAAGAGGTATTTCCTTTCTATATATTTTTATTTATTTATTTTTATAAAGCAATAATTAATTGTTTTTTAACTTGGTACTTCTTTTTAAATTATTAATTTATTCTAATTCTTTGACTAAATAAAACTTAAGCTACAATTAACTTTAAGTATTAAAAAGGAGGATGTTACATGTACCATCTCATGAAAGAAAGGAATTGCAGTGTCTTTCAGAACCTACGATGGGGAAGGTTGAATCTGACGAGGCTAAGGAGAGGATAGGACGAGTTGAGATGAAGACAAAAATCAGTCAAAGTAAGGTAATGACGATAGAAACGAATGATGAGAGAGTGAATATGTCTACTAAGAATAGCAAGCAAGTGGGCCTTGATCATAATAGGCCAAGATTGGGAAGTAATAGAAGCCTGGAAAGAAGGAAAATTGTAATTAAAAAGAAGGCCATCATTACAACACAAAAAATAACGCCTCCTACTTTAAAAAGGAAACAAATGGGCTGAGCCCATAAACTAGTCTTTGGCTCAATTATTAAAGGTGGACCATCGGAGATGAATCAGGCTTTGGAGTAGGCTGGTCATGAGGCAGAGCCATGGTATATTGATATAAGAAGGGTTGCGATAGAACAAGCTCAAACACAAGTGACTCATGCTAAAATTCAAGATAGAGAAGAATGTATAACAAACCCAGTGAAGCTTTTGGAGCTGAATACCGAAAGCCATATGCTTCTATAAACAATTAGCTTAATGATTAAAATGATCATAATGATATGTGGTTTGAAACTCAGGATGAGGTCAGAGAGGAGTTGCAGGGAGTCAACGAGATTATCGAGTTATTTGACTCAGGACAGTAAATCCCAGGTTTTGAATTCTTTCTCTTTTATGTTTATTTAATTATGAATATATTATCTTGGAATTGTAGGGGTGTAGCCTCAAGAACTTTCCTTGGTAGAGTGAAGGATATGATTTATGGAAGGAATGTAAGGATTCTTATTCTTATTGAAACTTGTATCAATGGTAATAAAGCAGATAAAGTGATTCATAAATTGGGATTTAATACTTGGATGAGATTGGAAGCTAAGGGTTATGCAGGAGGCATTTGTGTTCTATGGAACATGGAAGATACATTTATCCATTATGTCTATTCATCTACCCAAGCTATTCATCTTAGAGTGGTGCCATCTAACAACTTGGAAGATTTCCTATTATCTTGTATCTATGTAGAGCCAAATTGTATCCTCAGACGCAATCTATGGAGTGAGCTTATTGACATTAGTAGAAATGTGAATGGCCCTTGGGTTGTAATGGGAGATTTTAATGTGTACTTTTCTATGGAAGATAAAAGAGGTGGATCTCATCCCAACTTTAGATCTATGATGCAATTTGGAGAATGTATCTCCCAAGCGCAATTGATTGAAACTGATGTTGTGAGAGAGAGATATATATGGGAGCAAGAATTACTTAAGGAAAGGATTGATTGGGCTTTCACAAATGTTCAATGGAATTATTTATATCCTTTATCTAAAGTATTTCATCTAAACAAGTTTGGTTCAAATCACAAGCCAATTCTTCTTAAAAGTTCTCCATATAGGATGACTCGGCACTAGGAACCCCCTTTTTCAGTGTCAAGTTTATTGGTTCCTAGAGGAGGACTTTATAGATGTTGTGTTGTGAGAAAGAGTTGGGAGAAGGAACAATGGAATGGAAAAATTGAAAACTTCGCTACATTGGTCAAGGAATGGAACAAGAATAGGGTGGGGAACATTACTACAAAGAAGAAGAACATTCTCAGACGAATTGAAGGGGTAGAAAGAGTAAGGGGGAGACGAGACAGTCAATACCTTGTCCAAACAGAAAAGGAACTCTGGAAGGAGTATAATAAAATTCTAGCTCAAGAAGAGTTAATGTAGTACCAGAAGTCACGTTCTAGTTTGTTGAAATTAGGAGATAAAAATAGTAAGTTCTTCCACACCACAGCAACAATCAAAAGATGAAATAGGGTTGAAGGACTTAAAGATGAGGATGGCCGATAGGTTTTTTTATCAACATTGTCTCAAAAATCTAGCTCTTGAGTACTACAAGGAGCTATTTAAGACAAGGAGGGCAGACACTTCTTAGATTAGGACAAAGTCCTAGTTTCCTACCTTAAATATAGATGAGCTAAGGTCTCTCCATGCAAAGGTAACAGATGATGACATCTTCCATACTACTTTTGATCTCAGAGCCTTCAAAGTGTCGAGGCCAGATGGCATATAGGCAGTGTTCTATTAAGAGAATTGGAATTTAGTAGGGGAATCGATTTGTAAATTGGTGAAAGAATCTTTCAAGGATCCTTACAGGGCGAAGGACATTAATAATACAAATATTGTCCTTATACCTAAAGTGGATACCCCAAAAATCATTAAGGACTTTAGGTCAATTTCCTTATGTAATATGAGCTATAAAATCATTACTAAGATTATAAGTAATCACCTTCGACTAGTAATGAACAAGATTGTTGGTGAACATCAATGTAGCTTTATAGTAGGAAGACAAAGCGGCAATAATATTATCATTGTCCAAGAGGTTATTTACTCTATGAAAGGCAAAATCGGTATGAAAGGATGGATGACAGTTAAAGTAGATCTTGAGAAGGCCTATCATAGACTTGAGTGGGATTTTATTCATGATACTTTCAGAGCTGTCAGAATCGAGGAGAGATGGTGTGACACTATAATGGCTTGTATAACCATACCATCTTATCAGATTCTGTGGAACAGAGAAGCTAAGAAGACGTTCACATTATCTAGAGGCATACGGCAAGGGGATCCCATCTCTCCATACATTTTCACCTTGTGTATGGAGAGACTAAACCACATAATTCAGGATGCTAATGAGGATGGCACTTAGAAACCTATTCAGCTAAAGAGGGGAGGTCTGACCATTTCTTACTTTTTTTTTCTTTTTTTTTTTTTTGCGGATGGCCTTATCTTGTTTGGCAAAGTGTCAACAAGGTAGGTAGAAGGGATGATAAGATGTTTAGGAAGGTTTTGTGGGGCCTCGAGTCAATTAATGAATAAGAACAAGGCTAGAGTTTGTTTCTCCAGGAATGTTCATGGTTCAAGAGCACTTCACCTGAGCCAGAGCATAGGGGTTGGTCTCACAGGAGATTTAGGGAAATATTTAGGTGTACCTCTTATCCATAAACGCGCTTCTAAGGTTATTTTCGCCCCAATAATAGAGAAAATTGAGAGGAGATTGTCAGGTTGGAAGCGGGGATGTTTACATCTAGTTGGCCGCACTATTCTGATAGGGAACCCTAGCAGCTTGAGCTTGTAGTCTTGTCTTGAAAATGTCACGCAACACTTGACTCTCAGTATCTTGAACTGAAGCTAGTCAAAAACACTAATGTTGATATAATAAAACACGATAATATAGGATATGATTAATCTTTTGGACATTTATATCAAAGAGAGGAAATATCACAATATTGTTTAAAGAAATGAAGGTGTTGAGGTTACATGGTACCAGAGCCACAAACAAAAACCCAAACCTACTATGTCTTCTCTTACCAAGAATCCCTAACTCCAAACAAAGCAATGTGGCCTTTGATTAAAGAAATGAAGGTGCTAAGGTTTGTAAGCGAAAATTACACCGTCTGTTTGAAAAAAGAAACAGAGGCTCTAAGATTTGACCACGAAAATCACGTTGTTTGTTTAATAGACATAGAGGCTAGTTGCGTCATTTGTATGGAAGAAACAAAAGCTAATGACGTTGTCAGAGTGAGAGAAGTGGAGGAAATTCACAACGTTTGTTCGAAAGAAACAAAGGATCTGAGATTTTCTTCGCAATAATTGCAATTTCTTCCTTCATGAAGCGATTGCATCATTTGACCAAGAATACCATATTATTGCGGTTCTTTCTCACTAAAATTCTTGATGGCGGACAAAAATTCAGAGATGAAGATGGGTCGGAAGCACTGCCGTTCTCACATCCCTTAAAATTTGAAGGGGATGGAGGGAAGTAAAAGCAACTATAATGGCTGCAAAATGATTAAAAGCAAAGAAAAAATTGAAGCGAAGCTTGACCTTTTTTGTTGGAGATAGATGGGTTCTTGTAGAATGTGGTTCTTGTTCCTCATTGGAATTTTGAGCATCATAGAAATATCTTATCTTTATCTTTGCTCAGCCTTTCTTCTTCGACTATTGTAAATTTTCTCAAAATTAACTGAGGTAAATAGTTAAGGCATTTTAAATTTTAAAATTTAAAATTTGAAAGGATTGGAGGGAAACAAAAGCAACATATCATGGCACAAAGCCACATGCTACCACAGCCTAAATGCTTAAGCCGGCACTGCTCTTATGAACAGTAAAAGTAGAGACAGAAATGATGGACTCAATTAAATAGCTTATTCTCCTATTCCTCTTACATATGTATTGATGATGATTCCCATGCAAGTGAAAAAGATAAAGACACTACATTCATAAACTAATAAATAACATAATGATTCTTTATTGCTATTGCTCTTTCGTTTTTCCAAATCAGCACGCAATGATTCAACCGCACATGCCATTTGTTTGGCATCACAAATCACTTTCAAAATCTTACAGTTCCCAATTTTTGTTATCTCTGTTATGTCTGGTTTTCGCTTTTGATCAGTGTATCATATGTTTGTAGTTGTTTTGTTGCAATAGATGCCTCAGCTGACCAGTGTATTGAGGAGGGAGAGTTAGTTAATGAAGAATGTGAAGGTTAGGAGGAAGAGGCACTAAATGAAGAATCTGACTATTGTGGATCACAAAAGGGCACCACGAAGAAGACGGATTGCTGAACAGAAGGATAACTCAAGAAATGCTGGCATATAGAGTCACTTCTTTTTTTTTGTATATTTTGGTCTGTCGCGCACACACACCCACATATATACTGGTCTGCAAAACTTGTATTAGCAGCAGCTTTTCATTTGGCCCATGGAAACCATTTGTTCATGAATTATGTAAACCAAGTTTCAACTTTTGTATATGAAACCATTTTGTCCGTGAATTATGGAATTTATGCAAAACTTGCATTAGTAGCTCTTCATTTGATCCATGAATTGTGGAAACCATATGTTTCAACTTCTGAAAACTAGCTTGTCGATTATGATGTATTATAACAATTCTGGAAGATAAAGCAAAAAATTATCGCTGTATGCTTTCAGCCTCCTTGCTCTTGGTTTTGAGATGGGTCCATATATACAAGTTTTGAGGAAAGTATACCTACTTATATAAGAGCAAGCCCTTTTGTTAATAAAGAGCAGAAGCATTCTGTTCATAATGCGTGAACAAGTGGCAGTCACTTCAGACTTGTATACGTTACAAAATGCGTTTTTTTTTTGAAATCATATAATATATTTTGAGAAAGATGGATAAAAAGCCAATTCATTGGGTGTAATATTTGATAGACCACTAATGATAGAGAGCTAAAATATTTGCGGATGTTAGCTTGTTCAGCTGATAGATTCCAGAAGATCCAAAAGGAAGCTCCTCCACAATGCCAGAGCTACCTTGGACAAGTCACAAAATATCAACATACTTGTACAAGTCACAAGAGTTATTATTGCAAGTCTTTTCGATAATATACCTACTCTTGCTTAAATATAATTATACCCATTTTGTTTTCACCACGTCTTTCACATGTTCATGGCTCAACATATAAAAACCAGAGCAGAAAGTTTAATGAATTTGACTTGTGATTGGGTTGATCAATTTCAGATTTGGACTGTGGGTAAGTGGATTACATATAGAGAGCAGAACTGTGGTGCACCAAAAGGAACATATTTCCATCCATTTGTGAATCAGATAGCACAAATATGTGAATGTAGTATACAACTTGCTTATGCAGAAGCAGGAAATGTGGTTGAACTAACTGTTGGAGCCATGGGAACAGTAAGGGAAAAAAACCATTCATTCTCAATCCAGAACATCAGAGTTTTTATCAGCAGAGGTAACACTTGTTCTATAATGAACACTTCTTTTATCATTAAAGAACAAGAAAAACCCTCATCTTTCTTGTCTCTCCTTGCCGCGGTCTGCAAAGCTTCTTGAAGATTCCGGATGATGATGATGAAGGCACGGATGATCGCAAGGCTTTGAAATGTTTTCAGTTTTCTCTTGTGACAGGAAAAGTTTATCAGACTCAATCAAGTTACAATTTCCCCAGTTTTTTGCTCCCCAGGTTGATCAACATTGGATACCCTGTGAGTTTCTATGGTTTCTTCAGCATTTTGATCTTCTTCTTCACGATGATCTAATGCAGAATCTGATCTACTATCATTACCTTCATCAATCTCTGCATCAACTGCAAGCCCTCCTTGTGTAATCAGATCATCCGGGTATGATCCAAAGGCTTGACCACGTAACAAGGAGGGCATAATATGCTTTCTAAGTAGACCCCACAGCAATCCCACCTTCTGTAATCAGATTTTGCATCAGCTTCAAAGCCTTGAGATCATCTGTATGTATGTGTCTTCATCATCATCATTTGAATTAGATTCTTCAAAAAGTGTTGCAGGTGGCAGTAAGGAAAGACAAGGAAGATAAGGGTTTTTCTAATTTTTTTAATGATCAAATCAATATATTAGTATACAATTAATAGATTACATAGAATGTCTTTAATGCCCCAAATTTTGATTAAGGGTTAATGACAATTATTGAGAATGATTTGTAAATTAAAGTTGATTTGAGACATGAATTAGTTATTAGAAATGCCCAACACCCTGTATTTTAGCATAATTATGTGATAAGTAATTTTTGGAGCTAAAATAGGGGTAAATGACGCATGGAAGAAGGAAAAGAATTTAATTATGTGTTATGTGGCAATTTAAGTTAATATGCCTTAGTGGAGAAATTGAAAGAATGGAAAATTACCGGCCAATTAGTCAGTGATTAATGGAAAAATCAATTACTAACTATGAGGAATGAGGAGTGTGACTAAATAACTAATGGACTAGTTAGTGTAACCATGTGGTTACTTATTTGGTGGGAAACAAGGAAATTGAAACACTTGACAAGATAGGATGAAGGGAGAGATGAAGTCAACTTGGCATTTTTTTAGACTCTCTTCCCTCTCTCCTCTCTATTCGGCTGTCACAAGCATGGGACGGATGAGAGTAGTTCATTTCATCATCATATTCACCATCTTCATCTCTCTCTCTTGCTCTCATTCAGCTGCCATTGGAGACAAAGAAAGACAAAGAAAGCTTTTCATAAGGTAGGCCATTTGACCCTTAAGACGAACTCCTATGCCAAAATCTCCTTCTTTAAAGTTGTTCCCCTTGTTGAGAGCTTCCTTTCTATGGTTTTAGAATCTCAAGGAGAGGTGTTTTTGTGCTTGAGAAAAGTTGGAGATTGGTGGAACAAGAACCAAGCTTGGGAAAGTTCAAGAGGTGAGTGTTAGCTATCGTTTGGTATATGAGTTGTAACTATTGGTTGAGTTTTGGATTTTTGGTATTTAGCCCTGATTTTTGCTTGAATTTGGATTGCATGAGTTTCATGTTGCTTTGTTGTGGAAATGGTATATTGTGATGTCTTTTGGACAAATGGATTGGTTTGAATTATTGAATGTTGGGTTTGGCAACTTTGTGTTTGGTTTTATGTTTTGGTCAAAATAGGACATGTTGATAGGTTGTGATTTTGGTCATTTTGAGGTTTTCATTGGATTCCTTGAAAAAATGGTGTGGGAGTAGTGTCGGATGTGAATTTTGGACCATTGGAAATTTAAGTTTGAAAGTTGCAAGTTTTGGCTAGTGAAAATCTCGTGCAAGCAGTCAGTTTGCATGGACGTTTTTAATGGGTAAATGGTCATGAAAAATTTTGAAACTTTTCAGTCTTAAAGTTCACATGCCAAGCTTCAAAATGGGTATATAATTCATGTCATTTCGATTTGTGAGCTAAGAGTTATAACTTTTCAAAGTTTGGGGTTGAAATTGGAAGCAATTCTGAAACAGTATGAGATTTCGTGTAATTCTGTAGTTTTATAGTTATGGACAGCCTTAATTCATATTTTTCCTGTAAAAAGAACTTAAAAAGCTTTAATTATGGCTTGGGATCACTCCATTTCGATTTTTTTAGAATTAGTTATGATTTTTTGAAATTCAGTCAAGAAATAGGATTTTTCTTGGCCACGGCCCAAATGGTTCTGACCTGTTTTTAGCCACGGCCAACCCCTAAAAATCAGCATTTTGTACTTCTGAAATGTGGTTTTTGGTATAGTATTTCCCAACCCTTTAGGGCTATTGTTAGAGTCTTTTATAACTACTTAAGGGACTTTAATGATAACCAAATCTAAGTGTTTTTGAAGTCAATTGAGTATTGGGATAAGTGATAACTTGTCGTCCTTAATTATGACTTTAGAATTTGATATTTGCCCGGAGCATAGAAGGCATGTGCCTACTCAAGAACGGAAAGACCAAGATAGTGACACTTTATCCTATATCATGCTTAATGCAATATTTATTTGGTATTTATTATTGAATGTATGAGTGGACGTAGCGTGAGCCCGGCCTTAAATGATTGAGGGAACGTGGCGGTTAACCTGGCTTTGAATATTGATATTACTGCATTGTGATATATGCTTACATGCTTTGTTTAATTATGCATCATATACGTAAACTGTTGCTACTGGGATTCTTTTGAATCTCACTCTTTCCAATTAACAATTTTAGCCAGGGCAAGTGGATCTCGAGACAAACAAGTGAGCAAGGGCGATTAGGATTGCCAGTGGTAGTCTTAGTTCTTTTGGTTTTGGTTATTATTTTGGACAACTGCATATATTTTGTGGACCATAGAATAGTATAGTTTTGTAATCCTTGGTATGGGAAGCTAAGATGGGCAATGATGCCCTATAAAACTCTTGTATTAATGATATTATCCCAGGTGAATGTCGGGACTTTTGTTAGCACTCTGATATTATATATGTGATAAACTGAATAGTCCAATTGTTTTTACTTCAAAATGAATAGAGATCTTGTTGTACTGACTTGGTAAAAAGTTGTTAATTACTCTCGATCCCCCATTCAATTACTAAACGTGTTTAAATACTAATCACGGCCTTGATGGGGACGGGGGTTACAATGTCATAGCCACATATGATGCCATCTAGGATAATATGTGTCTTGTATTAATATGGCATAGCAATTCCCCTTAAGAAAATAACAATAAACTAATGATAAGGGGCTCTTGGTAAAAAAAAATAGAAGGTTAAGGAGGTTAGATTTAAACTTAGAAATGTTAGAGGGCTACATGCAATTGACCTGAAGTTTAGAGGAGTTTTGTATAATTTAATCTAAAATAAAATGCATGCTTGATAAAGTCACAAAATACCACATGATATGCTTATGTGTATGCCAACTCAAATTTTTTGGTCAAACTAAAGCAAAGTCAGCAACTTAACGGTCAAACTAACTGACCTATTAACTTTAGATCAAATTGCCCCTTTTTAAATACTTCAATAGTGAAATTGCATCATAAATAACTTTAGGATACTCATACTGGGTGCAGCTGAAAAAATACATTAGGATGTTAGGCGCATCTTAACACAAAATAAAATAAAGTAATAATTTAACAAACTAGATAAATTTTTTAAAAATATATAAGCATGCCGGGATGAGACAGAAATGAACACTCGTTTCCAGGGTGTCAACCAGCATGACCATGTAACCCTTCTCCCCTTTTCAAACATGCCTGTATATAAGTGTTGTTAATAATGTGATGGGACAAGGTGAGTGGAGCTGATGAGATTTTGTGCGCCTGGGTAATGCTTTTTACCCACGTGGTATACCATCATCACTTTGATGTATTAAACCTAATTGTGTTTTGATTTAGATATTTGCTTTGTAAGAACAAGTGTTTTATCTTTGCGATGCTAATTATTTATAAATACTTCTGTTTCAAACTATATATTTTTAATTTAGTTTTAATATACTACTTAAATCTTAAGAGTGCATTACACATTGTCATCTTTACTTGGTATGAGCTTTGCGTCACTTATCTTCCCTTAAACACCTGGCCATAGAACATATGATGAAGTTTGAATCATGATTAACATCTTATAAAATGGGACTTCTTATATGTTATTTAACGTGTGAAATTATAAATTACAATATATTAAATTCATAACGACCAATCGACCATTGACCCGTGAAGCAATATCTTATTCATTGGTGCAATGGCTGGTCCTATTTTTAAAACCTTCAAAAAGATATCAACAAGTAACATCAAAGAGAGCCAAATTACTTTCTGACCTAAAGATAAAGATGAGAGTTTAAATATCATTAAAACAACCTTGAAAAACCAAGCCTCAGCTCACCACTTCTTTCTTTTCCGTCCTTGTAAAGTTCATTTTATTCATATATAGAACGAACCCACCCCTCAGTGAACCAGAAACCTCAGCATATGCATTTCTCACTAATGTAACTTTTCTTTCCAACACAATACATTTCATTCAGTTTGCTCATCTAGGCGGAGTGTCTTACAACCCATTCCACCAAAGTAGAAACGCCAAATCCTGTAGCAACGTTCTTCTTGTCATTCCAAACTGGACCAGCCATGTCAATGTGTAACCATTGAACCTTCTCCTCAACAAACTGCAAAACCACAAAGTTTCCTCAGAAATCCTATATCTGGATCTTTGCATTTGGAAAGGAAATGCATTGTGTGCAGGTAATGAAAAGATATGACGGGGAAATGTGAAGTGCATGCATGTCCTCTCTCTCAAATTCATACGTAGAACATTATTACAGAGGACCATGGTACATGTACCAGAACTATTTATAGAAGCAAGAAAATGAGACAATAAAGAAGTAAAATGACAGTTTTTTTAATGTCTATGCCATATAGAGTACAGGTCACCAAGAAATGAAAAACCATTATATTTAAATTCTTTTTATGTTAAAAAAATTGAAAATTGAAAGACGTGATATTTCCATATTCTTTTGCTTGTATATGGAAAGATTTCTATGTTCAATGACATAAGTTGAATAATTACAACAAATACCTGTTTCAAAAATAGAGCAGCAGTAATAGCACCGCCTTGTCTACCACCGGTATTCACCATATCAGCCACTCCTGATTTCATTGAATCCCAGTAACTTTCCTCCATCGGCATCCTCCATAGTTTTTCTCCACCTTCCTCTGCCGCTTCCAATAGTTCTTTTGCCATGTCATCGCTGGGTGTAAACACACCTACAAATCAATATTTCACAATTAGTAACAATTATTAATAACAAAATGAATCAATGTTAGAGTACAACTACTAGTAAGAATGCCAAGTGCAGGAAGGGGAAAGCCACCAAAATGTGGCCTTTATAACTGTTATATCTCTTTCACATCCTACCTCTCTCAAACATTAGGGCCATGTTCGGTATGACAACATCCAAGATGCGGGCAAGAGAGAAATGGGGAACTTGGAATTTTTGTGCAATATCTGCAACCCCATGTTATCATTATTTAACCATGCCTATTTTTTCAGTACATTGATTTTTTTAAGAAAATGTGAGCATAAAGGGCATTTTCTACCTATTTTTCATTCCTTTTTCCCTTTCTATCCCTATTTCCCAAGTAACATAAAAATACCTCTCATACCAACTAAATATTGGGCCTTTTCTGATTCTCACAAATAAATATCACTATATGGTTATTATTAAAGCTCAAATATAAGTAATGCAAGCAGGTTAATATTCACCTGCAATTGAAGGTCCAAGAGCAACAATGCAGGCCCCAGTTAAGGTTGCGAGGTCAACTATCTGTAGAAATGTCAATAAACAAATAAGCAAGGTTTTGATAGCAAACTATATATTTAACAAGTTTTAATCTTATTCTAAATGAAATTGGAAAAAAAAAAAAAAAAAAAGTTCATAGGGGTACTATATGCTTGTACACATGTACACATCTCAAGTCATTCCTTTTTAAGACTGACCATCGCACGCATTCATGAAATTATAAAATTTAAGAAAAAGCAAGACTAATGAGAAAGCTTCCTACATTATCTATATATTTAGAAGGTAAATATCAACCATGAAATATAAACGACAACAGATTTTCTAGTCACATGAGGCACAAAATCATATCTGTTAAGAATTATGTGCATATAAGAAATATGTGGGTGTATAGCCATATAGTTTATGTAAGCACCTTTTCAACTCCTTGGTTACAAGCATATACCAGAGCATCTGCCAGAGTAAGCCTACCCTCAGCATCTGTGTTGTTAACCTGCAAGAAGTTTAAGCCAAAGCCAAATATAACTTCTAATAAGTTAAACAGGTAAAGTTGAAAGGAAAAAATAAAGGCAAATAAATTGATACATCTCTCTTCCAATTCTAGCTAGTAATTCCAACTCAATGTTCTGCAAAACAGGATATGTAAAACACAAAATATCTGCAAAATAGGATAATTCTCCGACAGCAAGCAAGCTAGACGACCATGTAACAATGTCCTGGTCCAATGAAATCTATATTCTAAGCACATCTTAAAAAAATCAGCCTATTCACCTCTATAGTCTTTCCATTTGAAGCCGTGACAATGTCTCCAGGTCGCATTCCTGTACCACTTATCATATTCTCACAAGCTGCAACAATAAAATGAACCTGAAATGCAAGACGTTTAACTTTCAATGTAACATGCCACATGCAGAAATCAAACTCAATAGATAATTCTGAAAATTTAAAATTAGATATAATTTTCTTTTCTCCACAGAAAGTTGAGCCCTTAATTTGCCACATCCCATGTACCTACCAAACAAGGCTTAACATTGAAAGATAGAAGGCGCACTACTTCCTAATCAATCAATTAGTATGTTATTCGATGCAAAGGACAAAGTCAACATTCATGAAAAGTAATCAATGGCTCACCTCCACTCCAAGAGGTTTGATTTGACCAAGAGCTTTTGCTGCACCTAAAACTGCAGCTGAACCGCCCATATCAAATTTCATGAGTTCAATTAAACAGCCAGGTCCTGTTTTGATGTTGTAGCCACCACTGGTAAAATAGAGATAAATGAATTTAAAAATAATACAAAAAGTCCTTTATATCAAAACCAGAAAGATAAAATAAATTACCAACAATAAGTTTTTGAAGCAGTCATGGTATACAAAAACAAAATATAAATCTAAACTACAAAGGCAATTTGTATACAGCAAAAAGACAAAAAAGCAATCTAGTTTGTAACTCATGTCAAATTAATATTGACCCAAAGGGAAAAAACACAAAAAGAAGTCTCAAGTATTATCACTTCAACCAATAACAAAAGTTATAATATTATCACCAGTTAAATAAAAGAAACACAAGGGCAATAGAGAAAACATCAGTTTCGAATCATCACTCATTCTAAAATGTGGCTAAAGCAGAAAAATGCATTGTCTAAAGAAAAACTAATTACCTGTCAAATGTCAAACCCTTTCCAACTAGTGCCAACTTGGTATTGACAGGTCCGCTAGGAGGCTTATAACAAAGATGGATAAAATGAGGAAGATTTGCAGAGGCTGCAGCAACTGCGAGATAGGATCCCATTTTCAATTCCTTACATTGCTCAGCATTCAATATCTTAGCTGTTAGAACATCACTATATGCGGAAGCTATCTTAGAGGCCTCTTCTGCCAATACCCCTGAGTTAAATAATTCATGGAGTTCAGATCATTTCTGAGAATCAATTAATAAATCATGAACATGTTAGACAAGCACATGAGTGTAATGAGATATAAGCCCGTCAAGTAAAAGCAAGGCATGGGAGCAATATATCATTTCCAAACACAATAGTCAAACAAACCTGGTGTGACCACATTAGCTGGAGAGTTCACAAGCTCCTTTCCAAAAATTATTCCAGAAGAAACATCTTCAGCATACTTAAGTTTCTTTTGCAGCTCAGGTCCTTTTCCAAGACCAAGAATGTCAACTGATCTAAGAGCTGTTTTCTTTGATTCTGACTTGTACCTGTTATCTTCATGTATTCCCAGTGCAGTCCCTAGCAAAGTTCAAGTACACATGTCAAATTTAAATTATACATCACAGCTCAAACATACGTAGGTAATCAGCAATTATGATTGTCCACATACAAAATCATAAAACAAATACCAGATGCTATTGCAGAAGCAGTTTTAAGCTTCAATTCTGCGGAAAGTCCTTCAGATGAAGCGAGAACAATGGCAACATCACTTGCTTGGGCAGACTTTGCAGCGGTTGTAACAGCCTCACCAAATCTCTTAGAAGCAGCTATAGTTGAAGCTGACTGTCCAAGCCCAATCAAGCCAACCCTCTTGAATCCAAGTCCCGGTACTCTGAGAACTGCTGATTGGCCAACTTTTCCAGAAAAATCCTCCTCAGAAGAAGCTTCAGCCAATAAACCACCCAACTTGGAGTCAAGCGACTTCAAAATCAGATTATTGAACTTTGCGTTCTCATCTTTTACCATGTCTTTCTCCGTGACACCTACTGCAAGTATATCTCCTTTCCATTCTGTCACATCAATCTCCTTCGCAGTGAAAGAGATCTTCCAGGGAATTTCACAAACAGAAACTTCAGAATTACACTATTAAATCACGATTTAAACAAGACCATGTCTCACTGATTTCATTTCTAATGAAGAACAATAGCCAACCTCAACACGATGGTATTTCTCTATAACCTTAAACAGATTCAAATTTAAATGTCAACGAGAAAGTAAAAATTCTCAAGCCAATGCCCTTTTGCATCAGAAAATGCGAAACAAAATTTGGCAGATTGAAGAAAACCAATTAGATTATGCAGTCAACGGGACTTCCACAGAGAAACCCCAGAAATAGTAAGATCAGAATCACTCACAGATTCTAGGCAAATGCGCCAGATTAGTGCCAACACAAAACAAGGGCAGAAAGATAACCACAAAATAACTCATTAACAATAACAAAGCAGAGAGATTGTATGCGACCTTGGGATTTTCGATGTTCGCCGGCTCAGTTAGGCCAAGGGTGGCACGGGCTAAAGTATGAGCCATGAGTCTCCTTGTTGGATAGCGCAGAGAAGCGGAACTTAGCCTGAAGGAGAGAAACAATGAAGAAGAAGAAGAAGAAAAAGTAGAGGAAGAAGCAAGGAATGAAGCCGCAAAGGAAGATACAATGGTGGCCATTTTTCAGTGGGTGAGGATCTATCTATTTATAATAATGAACCATCATAGGCTTCGTTCATTATTATAAAAAAGAAAAAGAATTCTTTGTGGCTCTTATTTTTTATAACTTTTTTGGCGGGGACAGGACGAACATCGCATCAGTTGTCACCGAGGACAACACGTGATCTCATCACCAGGGCTTTTTTACCGGGACCCTATACCCAGTAAAAAAAAAAAATACCAAAATCCTATAAGGTAAGAAATATTTATCAATATACTACACGTAAAGTTCATCACGTCAAGAACGATTTTACTTTTGTACAGAAATTCATCACGCCAAGAACAATTTTCACTATCTAATGTGATGTTATGATTATTTTTTAATTAAAAAGAAAATTCATTCTTTACAAGAACGATTTCATTTTTTCTAATTGGATTGAGAGAGAGGGAGTTATGAGGGGGATTGTCACTATCGGAGAAAAAGAGAGGGATGGAGACAAAAGAAAGGAAGGGAGATAGAGAAAAATACATGACTTTTAAAATTTATTTTTCTCTCAGTTCCACTATCACTAATTTCTCCACATCCCTCTTGGACTCTCACTCGTTATTGTTAAACTCACAAGTTGATTCTTCGAATTTACCGTTTTTATATTTTTAATTTATAAAATTGTGTAAGTTTGTGCTTAAATTCATGCTAGCCATAAACTTAATTAAACTCGCGAGTTTACACACTAAATTTACTCTTTTTATGTTTTTATCTCATAAAAGTGTGTCATGTTGTTCTTAAGATCATGTTAATTTGCTCATTTTGATCATATTTAATGGCTTTATCTATGTATGAACTTCATATAAATTCCTTTTTGGATATGATAAATTTTCAATGTTGGTGGGTTTAATTTTAATTATTCATATTTAAAATATAATTAAATTTAATTATTGTCATTTTATATTTTTCTTATTTTATTATATACTTTTAACGTCTATTTATTAATGAATATAAACTTTAACAAGTTTATGATTCGAGTGTACGATCTGAGTTATATTTTTTGAGTTCAAGTTTAAAGAAAAAAGAAATTGAGGGAGAAATGTGGGCTGAAGTGGGGTGAAATGAAAGCAAAGGTGTCAAACTTACGAGTTTATGATTCGAGTTCACGATCTGAGTTTATATTCTTAAACTCATAAGTTTGACACCCTTACTTTCATTTCACCCCACTCCATATGAAATACCTAAATTTAAATTTAGACCTACACTTTTAACAAATATCTAATAAGACCCAAAAGGTTTTAGGGAAAATCCTTTAAAAATACCACCGAAATAGACAAATCCTGATTCAGTACAGCGAAATTTTGAAATCCTGATTCAGTGCAGCGAAATTTCGAAATCCTGATTTAGTGCTATGTCAGTATGGATGAACAGCGCTCCCTCTCGCCGCTTCAGAATAACAACTCGAGACTCTTAATTAATAACTCTGGGTTATTGATTAACAACTCCACTATATTCTTTCACATATTTGTATCTCAAAAATATAGCATTGTTAATGTAAAATATGGTGTTGTTAATAAAGAAAGAGGTGTTGTTATTGGCCCTGAAACTTAAATTATGAAGCTGTGAAACAAGAAACTGGAGTTGTTAATGTAGAATATGATATTGTTAATAACAAGGCTGGTGTTGTTATTGTGAAAGTAAAAAGAAGAAATCGGAGTTGTTAATCAAGAACCCAGAATTGTTAATTAAGAATCTCGTGTTGTTATTCTGAAGTGGCGAGAGGGAGGGCTGAAGGGCAAAATCGTCTTTTCGCACCCCAACACTGTTCATCCGTACTGACACAGCACTGAACTGTGATTTTGAAATTTCGCTACATTGAATTAGGATTTTCCTATTTTGGTGGTATTTTTAAGGGATTTTCCCAAGATTTTATGAGAGATTTCTAAATATTGTTAGAAAACCAAAATATCCCTCTCATTAAAATGATGATTGGGCATTCACATCATATCATAAATCATCATGGAAATAAAAAGGGGAATGGGTAAAGTGAACAAGGGGACCATAAAAGGAGAGAAGAAATAGTTTATTGGCCAATAAAGTTAATCAAAAGGTAATTTTTGGCAATTTCTCTTTAACCCTAATGACTATTGTATGGAATGATTGAAAGCATAAAAACATTCAATCAATAAAATGTGCATCTACTATCAAGGCTGCAGGAAAGGCGTGGTGTAACACCCCAAGTTTCGATTAAGGGCTAGTGACAATTATTGTGGATAATTTGGTAAATTAAAGTGGATTTGAGATCCGACTTTGTTATTAGGAATGCACAACACCTTGTTTTTTAGCATAATTATGTGATGAAATAATTATTGGGCTAAAATAAGGGAAAATGGCGCATGGAAGAGGAAAAAGGATTTAATTATGAGCTATGTGGCAATTTAAATAAATGTGTCAAAATCAGTGGAAATTTTGGAAAGAACGGAAAATCGTCGAGTAATTAGTTAGTGATTAATGGAGAAATTAATTACTAACTAAGAGAAATGAGATGTGTGACTAAATGGTTAATGGAATGGTTAGAGTAACTAATTGGTTACTTTCTTTATAGGAACCAATGAGTGCTAGACATATGGCAAGAAGAGATGAGGAGAAAGTAGTTGAAAAGTCAAATGGGCATTTTTAAAACATATTTTCCCTCTCTCTCCCCCTCATTTTCTGCTGCAAGGTATGGCTAGGGAAGAGAGACCATCATTTCTTCCTCCTTCACACTCTTCATCTCTCTCTCTCTTTCGAGCTGCCATGGGAGCTAAAGAAGGAAGAAGAAAAGCTTGAGAAATGTAAGCCATTTGACCCTTCTAATGATCTCTAATGCCAAAAAGCCCTTCTATAAAGTTGTTCCTTGGGTTGAGAGCTTCAATTTCATGATTTTAGATTTCCCATTTGGTGGTGTTTGAGCTCTTAAGGAATTTTAGAGTTTGGTGAATCAATTAACTCCTTTGGAAAAGTTGTAGAGGTAAGTAAGATAAATCTTTTTATATAGGTTTTGTAGCCATTGATTGAGTTTGAATTTTTTGGAAATTTCTGCCATATTTTCGAAAATAAGGGCCTTAGAGAGTATGGCATGTCATGGTCATGGAAATGGTGTGTCGTTGTATGTATTGGATAGATATAAATGATTTGGGGTTAATATGTGAAGTTTGTGGATTTTAGGAAATTGGTATTGTGTTGTTGATCATGCTATATCTTGTGGAAGCAATGTGAAATTGGTTGATTTGATGTTTCCAATGGATTCCTTGTAAAAATTTATGTGGAAATAAATTTAATTGTTGATTTTGGAGTCATTGGACATTTTAGTAGAAAATTGGAAATGCTGTCAAGTATGAACTTCAGCCAGTTTGTACAAAGTTTTGAATGAACAAATGGTGTCTAAACTTATGCAACTTTCTAGTCATAAATGTCACATCCCAAGCTTCAAAATGGACATATAATTTGTGTCATTTCGTGTTATGAATTGGGAGATATGATTGTCCAAAGTTTGGGATGGAAACTGGACTCTGTTTCTTAGCAGTGTTGAGTTTTGGGTAATTCTGTATTTTTGTGGTGATTTCAGATAATGGCCCATATTTTTCCTATGAAGAGGACATAAATACCTTTTATTAGGCTTTGGGATCACCTCATTTTGATTTTTCTAGAATTAGTTATGATTTTTAGAAGTTCAGCCCAGAAACTAAAATTTTCTTGGCTGCAGCCGAAAGTCCTTGGTTGCAGCCTAAAAGCTTCTGACTTACTTTTGACCGCAGCCCAAAATTTTTTGACCTATTTTATGCCGCAGCCAAAGATCCTTGTCCACGGCTAACATCCAAAAATCAGAACTTTTCACATCGTAAGGTGATCTTTGAGATAGTACTTCCCACCCATTTAGGCAATTGTTTGGGGCTTTTAGTAGCCACCTAAGGGACTTTAATGATAACCAAATCTAAATGTTTTAGAGCCGTTAAATATTGAAACAAGTGATAATGTTTCGTCCTTAATTATGAATATAGGACTTGATAATTGCTCAGAACGAAGAAGGCTTGTCCTGAACAAGAACGGAAAGAGCAAGGTAGTGACACTTTATCCTATATCATGTTTAATGCATTGCTTGTGTGTATTTATCATTGAATCTTGTGAGCTGTGACCTACAGCCACATGGGGGATCAACCCATGGTGGAGGACCGTGCTTGCGGGCTGGTAGGAATATGTGGCACACCAATGAAGAGTTGTGACTTGCGGCCACATGGGGGATCAACTCATGGTGGAGGACCATGCTTACAAGCCGGTGGGATTACATGGCATAACAATAAACTGTGATTGCAACTGTTAATGATTTGTGGGTTGTGACCTACGGCCACATGGGGAATCAACCCATGATGGAGGACCATGCCTGCTGGGCGGTGGGAATACAGGGCATACCAATGAAGAATTGTGACCTTCGGCCACATTGGGAGATCAACCCATAGTGGAGGACCGTGCCTGCAGGAAGGTGGGAATACGGGGCATGACAAGAAATATTGAATATTGTCTAGTCGATTTGTGATATATGCTTACTTGCTATGTTTCATTATACATCATATACGTAAACTGTTACTACTAGGATTCTTTTGAATCTCACTCTTTCCTAATAACATTTTTAGACAGGGCAAGTGGATTGAGAGGCAAGCAAGTAGATAAGGGCGATTAGAACTGCCGGTAGTAGTCTTAGTTTCTTTTGATTTTGGTTATCATTTGGACAAATGTACATATTGTGGACCATAGATATTGGATAGTTTTGTGTAATCCCTTAGAATGGGAAGTTGATTATGGGCATTTGTGCCCTGTAAACCTTCATTTGATTAATAAAACCTGAGTGTGTCAGAAATTTACTATGTACTCTGATATTGATGAATGGAATCAATTTGTATAGGCAATTTGTATACTAAAATGTGAATATGAGACTATTATAGAACAAACTTTTGGAAAGTTTTTTGTAAACCCTGTTTTTGGGATATTTACTTTTAAATAAGTCCCAAATCATCTTATGGTCTCTAATTCAACATGATTATATTTAATAAACATTAATCTCGCCCTTAATCATGAAGGGTGTTACACGCGGTACCACACCATGATTTCTGACATTGATTACAATGAATTTGAGAACTTCTCACAATAGTTGGGAAGTGGCTTCGGTAAAAGACCGTCTTTTTCCCTCCCAGATTCGTCGGATGGAGATCTCAACGGTTCAGATTTAATATATTTTTATAATAATATTTTTAATATATTAATATAATAATAATATTTTTATAATATATTTAAGTTGGTATCAAAGCCAGAAGGGGAAATAGGGATGTATTAGATACTTTGAAGTTCTGAAAAATTTATGAAGTTAGTATGAATATTATTGGATAAGTATGCTTTGTGGTCGCAACCTTGGTTGATCTTCCACATCAGAAACATGTTAATAGAAAGCTAAGTATCTGCTTAATATTATTATTATCTGATAGCACGCAAGTTAGTTGTTCTTATAATAGCATATGAACTTCATTCGTCTTTTTTAGGGCTATGGCAGTAAGTCCTGACGGACAGGGCAAGTAAGTCAAGACGCCTATTGTTTGAATGTTCATATGATATTAGGGATCAATGTTTAAGGCGTTGGCTAAATGATAATAATATTTACAGATCTTTA
The DNA here is from genome assembly GCA_963855925.1 of Inga laurina. Taxonomy (NCBI): domain Eukaryota; kingdom Viridiplantae; phylum Streptophyta; class Magnoliopsida; order Fabales; family Fabaceae; genus Inga; species Inga laurina. Next base: position 43,738,905 of record OY979709.1, on the reverse strand, counting down.
TCTTTATAAGAACATACAAGGTAGTATTTATAATAACTCCATAAATAACCCAGAAGTTTCATCTTATCTAGAACAATTCTATGAAACCTGATGGTGATGATATCAGTGTAAGGGAGTAAAGTTTTCTTATGTTTAGATCTTTCTCTTTCCGCTTCAACTTCTCTCGCTCTTCTTCTGCTCCTTCTTCATCTTCAAATCCTAGTGTTACACCAAACAAAAATTTAGGAAAATCTTCCTTACAAAATAATATTTTCAACAATGGAATTCATTTTGAAGATATTAACCAAAATTTTAGTGATTGGACTATTCCAGCCACTAACCAAAATGATTTATATAAACTAGAGGATAAAAAATTCTTTAAATCTTCTGATTATATAATTGAACGGTTGAAGAAACAATTCCTCTAAAATCAGAACCAACTGACATGCCTCTGCTGTCAGAAAAATCTATTTTAAAACACTAAAAAAGATATAAATTTATACACATTGGTTGTGTCTAAATTGCAATTAAACCTCTCGTAAAAGCTGGTCTTAATGTCTCTACCTAAGTATGTGCTAGAGATGGTAGACATGAAATCTTTTTCGAATCAATTTTTGGAATGGTTGAAGCAGGTCTCCATGATAGACTAATCTACTTCAACTGCTTCCTAAATATACTAGCCTCGCTTCATGATGATCCTATCATAGAAGTTTTGAAGCTGAGTTTGAAATTACATGGATTCAACATGAAACCTGGTGTTTCACCTATAGCTTTAATCTATAGGGTCCAGTACAAGTGATGAATTCATGTACTTCAAATGTTAAAATGTTTAACCAAGGAAAAGAAACATGTCTATTCCTAACAGATGCTACTAGAGCAAAAATCATGATTCCAAAGACAATAAAATGGGAAGAAGTGACTCTTCCTGAGGACGGGGACTTAAATAAAATTGCCCTTGTCATTCCAAAACCTACACCTGATTCTTACATAATTAGGAAAAATAAAAATGGAGATGTTAGAATCACTTTTTATAGAAGAAGATCCTCCTTCAGTGCTTCTAGGACTCCATCAATAGAGGAAAGCTTCAGGACTACCCTAGAACAACCTTCTAGACATTCTTGCAGTTCTTCTGTTAAAGAACCAATAATTTCACCTTCTGTTATGCAAGATTTAAATGAATCAACCAGTGTTGTAAGACCTGTCTATCAAAATCAGGGAGATGAACAAGAAGAAATCCAAACTTGTCAATCTCCAACATATTCTGAAATGATTGCCATCATAGAAGAACAATTTGAATTAGATAAGAAACTTTTGCAAAAATATTTCTATTCTAATGAAAATACTAAAAGACATAAATGGTTTTTTAAAAAAAATATAAAACTGAAGAATTGCGAAAACCAATTCAATAAAGGTTTTACAAAATGCTTAAAACATATAAACTTCATATTCCGTTCTTTCTATGGTTTGAAGCCTGTGTAGAAGAACAGGGTATAAAGGATTATCCTTTTAAACCATTTGAAGGGATTAACGCCTTTTGGATTTTGAAAGATGGAAATAAGATAGAATATGAATTTCCACCAAAATAATCTTTTAAGGTCTCTGGAGTTAAAATTGGATCAATTCTAGTAATTGCTTCGCCTTTTAAAACCAACGACCCCAAAAATGATACAAATTCAACTGATATTCAAAATATTATTGAACAAAATAAGTATACAAATTCATATCTTCAAACACTTAGAGAATATATTTTGTAAAAATCTGTAACTCCTAAAGCTAGTGATTCTACATCATCTAGTTCTAGAAGTTCACAACCAATTTTCAAACCCTACACTATTCCTGCAAACATTGCAAGCAGTGTTAGGAAAGGAAATTTTCAAGCAAGAATTGAAAAAGAGTTAAGGAAAATAAAGGTTCCGGATACACCTCCTTCTAAATCTACTTCTTCAAATTCAAAATTAACAATAAATGTTGTAAAAGATAATCAAACAGTTCTAGTGAAGATTGTCTTAAAATTAATAAAATTGAAAATCCACATTGGAGAAATCCAACAAAATTATATTATCCGAGAGCCACATCTCTGGATATAATGCTCGAAGAAAGGGATTTTGTTCTTCAACAATTCAATGCATACAACATCTATGTCTGGAACATAGATGGTCAATCTGAAACAGATATTTTGGAAATTTGCCAACAAATGACGATGGTCAATAATGCCTATGCTATATATAATAACTGTAAGAGAAAGATGTTGTTCATATATTGATCTCTGGCTTTACTGAGCAACTCAGAGGTTGGTGGGATTTTCATCTCACACAACAACAAAAGAACCAAATTATACAAGCAATAAAACCACACAAGATGGTACCATAATTACAAATGATGGTCAACCAATGTCTGATGTTGTTAACTATCTTATAGTTAACATTATTGCACATTTTGTTGGTGATCCATCTATTTGGAGAGATAAATCGGCAGATCTTCTGTCCAATTTAAAATGTAAAACTCTATCCAGTTTCATATGCTATAGAGATAATTTCTTGTTAAGAATAATCGTCAGGGAAGATGGAAATCATCCAATCTGGAAAGAAAAATTTCTAGCTGGTCTTCCTAGTTCATTAGGAGACATGGTTAGAGAAAAAAATTAGAAACCAAACTGGTAACGGTCAGATCCATTACAAAAATCTAACATACGGACAGCTTATAGCAATGGTCCAGAAAACTGCTTTAAAAATTTGTCAAGAAGATAAACTTCAACATCAACTTACCAAATAAAAAGCTTCAAATCGGAAAGATTTGAGATCTTTCTGTGAACAATTTGGTTTCCCTACTTGTAAAAAGTGTAAAAAACTTAAACACAGACATGAAGACAAAGATTACAAGGCTAAAAGATATTATAAGAAATATCAAAAACCTTGGAAAAAACCAAAAACTAATCAACCTAGATAGTTGAAAAATGAATTTAAATAAAAAACTCCAATGGATCTTCCCAAAGGAAAAATTATTTGTTTTTGATGTGGCAAAGAAGGTCACGTGGCAAAATATTGTAGGCTTAATAAAAGAATTAATGCCTTACAACTTGAAGAATCAACTTTTCAACAATTAAATAATCTTCTGATTGAAACCTCATCTGAGGACGAATATGAAGCATCATCTTCTGAAGAAGTCAATGAACTTCAACAAGATGATATTTTATCTTCATCTGATGAAGACAATTTTCAAATAAATTGTTTTGAAAAGATTGCTGAGAGTTCAGAAAATCTTGAGCTTGATAACCCAATCAAGGATTCGGTATTAACTAAGTCTAAAAAAGACATTTTCCAAATAAATGTTATTGAAGAAGATTTGGTTTTTGAAATCATTAACTCTCTTCCGAGTAATGAAGAAAATGTCAAATTTTTCAACAAACTCATAGAAGGTTCAGCTTCTTCTTCAGATTCAGAACCAAAGCCTTTACAAAAGACTTTGCAAACAAAATATGATTTTTCTGAAATAATGAAAAGATTTCAGAGCAACCCAAAACCTATTTCAATTTATGATCTTCAGAATGAAATAAACTATTTGAAAGAAGAAATAAGAAATCTAAAAAATACTCAAGATTTCCATTCTCTTATTTTAAATCAAATTCAGGAAGAAATCTTGATAAAGAAAAGACAGAAATTGAAGAAGTAAGTGATCCAAGTGAAAAGGATCAAGAAGTTTCAGAATCTTTCTTAAATCTTACATCAAGAATTTCAATCCAGAAATGGAATATTCCAATCAAAATTGTTGTTGCTAATACCTTTGTATTAGAAACAATAGCTTTATTTGATACTGGAGCAGCGTTAAGTTGCATCAGAGAAGGTCTGATTCCAACAAAATTTTATGAAAAAACCACAGAAAATCTTTACAGATCAAACAAATCACCATTAGACATTAGCTACAAGCTTTCAAATGCACTATGTAACCCCCTGCCTGTAAACACGTAATTATAGTTTGAAATTCAGAATTTAAATGAAATAGAGACCAATAATCTTCAAAAGGCACTTACAATCCCTTCCTTGCAGGAGGGTTTTTAACAAAGTTTTTCAAAATTTCTTCCCTATCCTGGTCTTAATTTCAAATACTGAATATAATTACCTGTGCAGTTAAATCACATTTATACATATCAGAGTGTGAAGCAGAAATCCCGACAACCCCCGGGTCATGTATATACTAACTATCAGGTTTATAATTCCCAACTAGGGGATTACATACCATAATCAAAATATTATTTACATCTTAAAAATAATATATAGTAATCCCAAAATCCAAAGTGGATAACCAGCAATCCAAAACAAAGTATGTCTACAAGGTTCTAGCTGCTCTTAGCCGTCCTTTTCTCCTTGGAGCCACTTGCCCTATCTGTAAGGTTAGTCAATGGAAAGAATGAGATTCAAGAGAATGATCATGTTTAGCAGTAACACAATGGTACATGGCTCACGCCACATACAACAGCACTCATGGCTGTAAACATTATGCATCAGCTTTTGCTGCGATCTCAATGTATCACAAAGTATTCACAATGCATAACAAACATACATACCATGTTTCACACACCGTACAAGAGAAAGAGTCACTACCTTGTCCTTTCCTGACGTTCTCTGGCACAGTGGGCTCGCGAGTATAGCAAATGTCAAATCCTGTAAACCGATGTCAAGAGCGGTGGATTAAGACTCTACTCCCAATTCTCACTTTCAAACACTTAAAATAGGTTATCACCTAAGTCCCTTAAGTGACTATAATAGGCTTAACGAAAACGTAAAGGAATTAGGAAGTACTAGGTTGGAAACCACTTTTCAAAATCACAAAATGCTGAAAATGGGGGATGGCTTCAGCCAAGAATCCTCTGGCAACAGCCAAAACACACACACAAAAGGTTTTTGGCTACAACCAAGAATTTCTGGCTACGGCCAAAACGTTCACAGAAACTTTTGCGCTCAGCAAAGGAAACTTCAAAAATTCATAACTAATTCTAGAAAAGTTGAAATGAGGTGATCCCAAAGCCCATTGAAAGCTCTTTAGGTCTTTTTCATAGGAAAAATATGAGCCATTATCAGAAATCACCACAAAATTCCAGAATTACACGAAATTCCCTTGATGTTCCATATTTGCACCCGGTTTTAACATCAAACTTTGGAAAACCATAACTCCCAGTTCACAAAATGAAATGACACAAATTATATGTCTATTTTAAAGCTTGGAATGTGAACTTTAAGACTAGAAAGTTTCAAAATTTTTAGAGACCATTTACTTATTCAAAACTTTCGTGCAAACTAACTGCCAATATAAATTTTCACCAATGCTTCCAATGGTCCCCAAATTCACATCAAATACCATTCCCATATAAATTTTCACAAGGAATCCATTGGAAACACCAAATTCACATCACATTTACACATATTCTGTTCTTGAACCCCATTGCACACAAAACCACTAAATGGTCAAACTTTCCATTCAAGGTTTCAAACCAAACCAAACCAATTCCAATGGTCATATAACACAACAAAACATCAATTGCAACTCAAAACACATGAGAATCCATTCATTTTGAAATTAGCACAAAATCAAGGCAAAATTCATAATTCACAAAACTCATCCGCAAATCACAAAACTTAGATCAAAAGGCTTCAAATACTCACATCTTCCTCTTTCCCAAACTAATTTCTTGATTCTTCATCTTTCTAATTTTCCTCAAGCTCCCAAACACCTCTTTTCACAAATCTAAAACCATAGCAATGAAGCTCTCATCACTATGAACAATATTAAAGAAGAGTGTTTAAGCTAAAGAGGACCATACAGCAACCAAAACTCACCTTGTTCTTTTCTCTTCCCTCCTCCTCATGCTTAGACGTCCATGGAGCCTTTTGGAGAGAGAGAGAGATGAGTTAAAGATGAAGATGGGCAGATTTTAGGTTGCCAAGACCAACCTAAAAGAGAGAGGGAGAGAGGGAAAATGAGTGGAAATATTGACCATGATCCTAGGGTCCATAAGTTGCCAAGTGTCAACATCTTGCTCACCTCCTATGAGCTCACATAAGCTCACACACATGTGATTCCACCCTTTGATCTCTTGTACAAATCAATCCTAACCATTGATCTTAAAGTTACCAATGAGTTTTCTCTTCGGTAACTGACCAATTGGTCGGTAACTTTACCGTTTTGTCCCTGATTACGGCAATTCCCACTGAATCACCACCAAACTCATCTTATCTTTCCATTTAACCACCTTATGCGCCCTCCCTTTATTTTAAGTCAATTTAGATGGTAATCCATAATTGAACTTAAATACAGGGTTTCGGCACTGCTCATAACATATTTGAATCACATTTGAATCTCAAATCACATTATATTCTCCAAAAGGGTTATTTATCACTAATCACATCCACTTTTAGGGTCATTAACCCTTAATCAAAATTTAGGATCCTGCTAAACCGGGGCTTAGCAGTCCACTTATTTCAGGCTTATTCTCTATCCTTAAATCTCAAAATTCGGGGTATTACACAGTAGTTGAAAATAATGGTGTTGAAATGAAAACTCTTTTCATTTTAGCAAAATCTTGTCTCAAGATGTAATTCTTGGCACACCTTTCATAAACCAATTAATTCCTTATCTAACAAAAGAAGAAGGAATTGAATCCTAGATAATGGGCAAAATAGTTTTCTTCAAATTTGTTTATCCTCCTTACACTAAATTTGTTAATCAAATTGAGTATAAAGAAAATCAAATTAATTTTCTGAAAGAAGAAGTTTCTTATAAAGCAATTGAAGCTCAATTAGAGAAACCTTTTCTTAAACAGAAAATTCAAAATATTTTAAAAAATATTTAAGACACAATTTGCTCTAATTTTCCTCATGCTTTTTGGGAAAGAAAAAGACATATAATTGATCTTCCTTATGAAAAGGATTTCAACGAAAGCTCGACCAATTCAGATGAACCAGGAACTCCTGGAACATTGCCAAAGAGAAATAATGGATTTACTTTCAAAAGGGTTAATCCGTAAGAGCCAAAGTCCTTGATCTTATGCAGCTTTCTATGTCAATAAGAATGCTGAACTTGAACGAGGAACTTCGAGACTCGTAATTCATTACAAACCTCTCAATCAAACTCTTCAATGGATTAGGTATCCAATACCTAATAAAAAAGATCTTTTAAATCGCCTTCATCAAGCCAAAATATTTTCAAATTTTGATATAAAATATGGTTTTCAACAAATCCAAATTTTAGAAAAAGATAGGTATAAGATTGCATTCACTGTCCCATTTGGACAATATGAATGGAATGTTATGCCTTTCGGTTTAAAAAATGCACCTTCTGAATTTCAAAAGGTCTTGAATGAAATTTTTAATCCATACACTAAATTTATCATTGTTTACATTGATGAGTTTTAGTGTTTTCAGAAACAATTGACCAACATTTCAAACATATTAAGGTCTTTATAGATGTTGCTAGGTATAATGGTCTAGCAGTTTCTAAAACCAAAACTAGTCTTTTCTAGACAAAAATTCGGTTTCTTGGTCATCATATATACCAAGGAACTATTGTTCCAATTGATTGTGCAATTCAATTTGCCGATAAATTTCTAGATCAAATTCTGGACAAAAATCAACTTCAATGATTCTTAGGTTGTTAGAATTACGTAGGTGATTTCATTCCCTTACCTAAACAATATCATTAAGCCTCTTTATGAGCGTCTTAAGAAAATTCCTCCTCCATGGATAGATGATCACACCAATGTGGTTATCAAAATCAAATCACTTATTAAAAATCTTCCATACTTGTATCTTCCAAATCCATAAGCATTCAAAATTGTCGAAACAGGTACCTCTGACATAGGTTATGGTGTCATTCTTAAACAAAAAATTGATGATAAAGAGCATTGCATTACATTTACTTCAAAACATTGGAATATAGCTCAACAGAACTATTCCACAATTAAAAGAGAAATTTTAGCAATCTTTTTGTCCATAAAAAAATTTCAAAGCGATTTGTTAAATAAAAAATTTTTAGTCAGAGTTGACTACAAATCTGCAAAAGATGTTTTGCAAAAAGATGTTAAAAATTTAGCATCAAAACAAATTTTTGCCTGTTGGTAAGCAATTTTAACTGTCTTTGATTTTGAAATTGAATTTCTCAAAGGCTCTTCAAATTCTCTCCCAGACTTTCTAACTAGAAAGTTCTTGCAGGGGAAATAAGATGACCAAAAATGTCAGACAAAGAGAAGAAAAAGAAAGGAAAGGGCAAAGCCTATCAAAAAGACGATCCGAAAAGGATCTCAAAAGAAGAAATGATGCAGCTTAAGGTTGCAATTAAATTATCAAAAGGGTCATTTACCCAAGGATCATCAATCCACCAAAAAGGATACTCTTTAAGGTCCAAAATTTTTGAACAACCTGTTCAAAAAACTTCTGGAATCATAATGGACCCAAAACATTATGAATTACTAATTGAACACTTTTAGCCTTATAAGCTAATCAAAAATTGGTCAAATTGACATCCAAAAGTTGGGCTGACATAGCCGAAGAAGAAGATTCTATGGCCCTTGCCTTAGCAATCAAAACCAAATCTAAAGAGGTCACTAAGGATGGTTTATCGTCAAAAGAATTAGCCTTATACTCTCAACCATCCCAAACCACATTCGTGGCAAAACTAGAAAAGGTCTTAAAACTTTTCCACATAGAACTAGGATTCTGTGACAAAAATCCCAATGCCCTAGAGGCAAAAATATTTCCAAAAGGGTTTTTCTTTAACCTAAAATCTTTAGAGAAAACTTAAAAATTTTATGAGTTTATTTTGGTAGATACGAATTCTACTAAAATAAGACATTTTGTAGATCTTGAACATCCAAATGATAAAAATATTCATAGATATTCAACATTTTGAATATGGAAATTTTTATCACCTGGAGACTGGGGACAAGATTTAAACAAAAGAAAACCATTTTTTGTCAAACATGATCCAATAGGTTTCAATTATTGGGATTATTTGGATGCATGGTATTGTACCTTATAACCCTCTTCTCATCTAGGCCGAGATTAAGTTCATAAATACGTGATTATGTGAAATTAGAGATCTTAAAATGATTTGGGACTTGTTAACATTCCTTTTTCCCAAAACATGGTTTTCAAAAACTTTTCTAAAACCTATTCAACAACGGTCTCATATTCACATTTCAAATACACAATTGGCCTATATAGTACGAGTCCATTCATAAATGTCAGAGTATGATGCAAATTCCTGACACACTCGGATTCCATTAATCAATAAAGGGTTTACGGGGCACAAATGCCCATAATCAGCTTCCCATTCTAGGGGAATACAAAATTACTATTCTATGATCCAAAATAATATGTACAAATATCCAAAATGATAACCCAAAACCAAAATAAACTCCTATCCCGGAGCTCTAACAGCCCTTCATCACCTACTTCTCTTTAAAACCACCAGCCTTGTCTAAAATTTGTTTAGGAGAGTGAGATTCTAAAGAATCCTTGTAGCAACGAATCACTCATAGTATGCCCAACCACAAAGTATGTAAGAAAATCATAACACATCACACAACAATCACAATGGCAGTTACAGCGGCAGGGGCAGGTGTGACGTACATCACCCTTACGTCTGCTCACGCTGTATTGTACAACTACATGTTTCACATAATATATTTCACCACAGCTGGGTTTCACATAAAACATTTCACAACACATAGCCACATTGGCATGTTTCACAAAGAAGGAATTCATAATTCCACAACATAGCCCTGGTGATTACAACGGCAGGGGTAGGTGTGACAAGCATTACCACCTACGACTACTCATGTTGAAGTGCTTACCCGAGAGTAAAAGAAACTTTCAAAGGAGGAGAGCACTCGAGTAGTGCCTTGGCACTCGAGTGATGGCTTAACACTCGCGAGTGTTAAGACAAATTCTTGAAAATTGACCACGAGTGATAACTCGAGATGCGAGTTCAGAGTATCAAATACACCCACACACAAGTGAGACAAGGTTCACTCTAGTGAGAACCCACAACACTCGCAAGTAAGATAAACACTTTTGGCTTTTTGTAAGGAAGTGCAACAGAAAATTGAAGGAAAAAGAGAACATGAAATGCTTCACTCGAGTGAGACCCTTGATCACTCCAGTGACGCTTATCAGAAGCCAAAAACGCAGCAAAGTTGACAGCATTTTCCAAGTTTTAACTATATGTTTCCAATTATCCCAAATTCTAATCCAAGACTATTCCCACATAACTTTGCAAAAGAAATCTAATAGAAACGTCAAAACTACCAAATTCCTATTCCATTATCATGCTTGGTTTTTGGCAACATCTAATACAAAATCCTAAAAACTTCAAATTTGTCATTCCAAGTTCAAACCCAATTCTATCTATCCAGGCACACCACAAGGCACCATTTCCATGATCACATTATGCCAAACTCCCAATGACCCAAATTTTCTAAAATAGGGCTTAAATTCCAGAAATTCAAGACTAAATCCAATGGCAACAAAACTCAAATAGAAAGATTCATCTTACCTACCTCAACAACTTTCTCAAAGAGGTTCCTTGATTCACCAATCCTTAGATTTCCTTGTGTACTCAAAACACCACCAATGGACAATCTAAGACCATAGAAATGTAGCCCTCAATCCAAGAAATAAGATTAAAGAAGCGAGTTTTTACATTTGGAGTCATTATCTTACCTTAATACCAAGCTTTTCTTCCTATTCTTTGGTCTCCAATGCCTGCCGAAAATATGGGGAGAGAGAAGAGAGAGATGAGTGAGGAATAAGATAAAGCAATGATCATACTTCCAACCCCATACCCATTCAGTGAAAAATGAGGGAAAGAGAGAGAAAAAGAAATATTAGAATATTCCATTTGACTTTCCAACACTCTCTCTCATCCTATAAGCTTGCCATATGTCCAAATTTCATTGGCTCCCATAAAGTAAGTAACCAATTAGTTACTCTAACCACTCCATTAGTCATTTAGTCACACATCTCATTTTCTCTTAGTTAGTAATTAATTTCTTCATTAATCACTGACTAATTAACCAGCAATTTTCCATTCTTTCAAATTTTTCACTGATTTTGGCACATTATCTTAAATTGCCACACCATAACACATATTTAAATTCTTTTCCTCTTCTTCAGGCGCCATTTCCCTCATATTTAGCCCAAATAATTATTTTTTCACATAATTATATTAAAATACAGGGTACTGGGCATTTCCAATAATTAATTCGGGACTTAATTCAACTTTAATTTACCAAATCATTCACAATAATCATCATTAGCCCTTAATTAAAATTTGGGGCATTACATACCTTTTGGTACCATAATCAAAATTTAGCCACACTTGGCTATTCATGTTTACATATGACACAAAACACCAATTTCCATTGTGGTTCAATCAATGGTGGGATTATTTTGGTCTAATCCAAGAAATTCTTCCAGCCACAGCAAAAATTGGATTCGACTATTTTAAGAGTCGTGTCAATCTTAGTGAAGATCCCTTCTAAGCAGATCTTCATTATTTTTCAAAATTTGGTTTAGCATGGGTATTCAAATGGAGCTTCAAATATGGAGTTTCCAAATATCAAAAAATGTTCCTCATGTTGCAGAGAACCTCCTCAGTCAAATGGTAGGAAAAGTTTCTAAACGTCAAAAATGTGTTTGAAACATCACTCAAGAAATGGTTCAGGCAAAATCGCAAATTCCTAATGGCAGTTGATCACGAATCCAGTATCTTCCTTAACCAGAAGGCAAAAATTCAAGCTTGTTTGGCCTCGGCATCTGACAAAGAAAACCTGACTAAACACCTTCATGAAATTCTTGGGCTTCTCCAAACCCAATCGAATAAGCCTCAAAGTAGCAGATCGGCCCAATCCTCAGATGGGTCAGAAGTTGAAGATCTGGCCCAATACTTTGGCCATAATTCGGATGACGAAATCATTAGCCTCGACGAAGATTGATTCCAAAGAAAATATGTCGGCACAAGAGTCCAAGACCAGCTGACACGAGTTTCTACTTTTGGTAAAGATTTGACGTAAAGTTTGAAGAATCTTTACTTTAGGCAGACAAAATTATGTAATTTCTTTTACTCTATATGAAAGCAAAAGTAAAGGCACTTTTACCTGAGTAAAATGTTTCTTATTATGAAATTAAAGTGATTTTACCTAAAGGGAGAAAATAATTTAACGTGATATAGACTTGAACGCCTATATAATGGCATTTCATTTCAGTTGTTACTCATTGATCCTTAGAGCTTTCAGGATCAATTCTCTCTCCCCTCCTCCTCCAGGCTGATAAGCCTTGTATGTTTTCTTTCGTTTTTATGTTTTTGCCTTTGTTCTATGTTTTGTAATCTTTATATTTCAATAATATATCAGTTTTTCTACCATCATTTTTAAAACTTTCTGCATTTACATTTGCATTTAATGAATTAATGACTCAGTGTTGGTTCTTACTTCTCAGGCTTTCTTTCTCCTCCCTTTTCTTTGATTCTTTCGGGTTCACTCCCCGAAAGGATCTCCATCCGATAGTTTTGGGTGGGAAAAGGACGGTCCTTTTCCTAGACCAAATTGGATCCCAATGGTTGGGTGTTTGCCGTAAACTTTTATAATACTAGGTGTCTTTTTTATTCGGTTTTTGTTTTGGTCGTGTTTTTTATATGATTCCTGAGATATTATTGATGGGTGGGGATAAATGTTTTCGAATAATAGAGGTGATTATTTTCTGTTCCTTGCACACAAAAAAAAAAAAGAAAAAAGAAAGGTAAATAAATAAAATGCGCATATGCAAATTTGGGGAAACCAACCTAGAAGCATCAGAGAAATTGATTTGCTTAGACATAGCTGCAAGCATTCAAAAATAGTGTGGCACATATAGGTAAAATCAATAAATATATAAATCTTTAATTAGGCATCTTAGCTTGATTAGGGATTTATTAAAAATACAGGCTTAAATTGAATTTGGATATTTTATATGGATTTAAATGGGATTTTCCCAAAGTTTTTTTGGTTTTTTTTTTTGTTTTAAAACCAAGTTACTATTTTAAAAAAAAAATTTTCTAACCAAAACAAATTGACAAACAAGGCTTTTTTTTTTTTTATAAAAAAAACTGTTTTTAAAATGGGAAACAGACATGCCGTCAAATTTTTATAGATTTCAAGTTTTCAATTAGACTTCATGGTAAAAATAAAAAATGCTTTCAATTTATAGTCATGGTCGCTGGTCAAAAAAATAGAGTCATGGTCACACGTTAAAAAAATATAGTGTCATGGTCTAAAAACAAATTCAATTAGAGTCGACAACGTGAACGGTGGGGCAGGTCAGGCCATTGGAGCTCTAGCTGATTATTCCAAAGAGTTGATCTTAATATTAACGATTATTTTTTAGAGGAGTTAATAACTTCTTTTTATCAGACAAGAATTAATAACTTCAATTATATGAAATATTAATAAAATCTTTAGCAGTAACAACTTCAATCCTGAATATACATGTCTATTCTTGCTAGTTATAGAATTGGCTGGCTATTTTAAATTGATGAATGCCTATATGCCTATGACAATATTAGATGGATTTAACATATGACGATAAAGTCAATTGCATAAGTATAAAACTAATTAATTTTTTTTACTAATAAATAGTTAATTGACAAGTTATGTGCAACTCTAAACATGATGCCACATGTTTCAGTAATAAAAACATTAGTGTCATTTGTTCCACATTTTGAACTTTAATGTGGGTTTGTTACTTCAAGGGTAAATATGATCTTTAAAATAAAATCAAACTAAAGTCAATAGACAACGCCTGTGCTTGTAAGTCTGGCCGTCTGGGGCCACATATTAACTATTTTGACCCTTAAATAAGGACATTACTTTAATAAATAATTTAAGATGACTAATACTCCTCACAAAATATATCTCCATATATATTGTATTTAATCTTTAAAACGATACATGTAAAACGAATCCAAAAGAAATTTCTAAAATTACCTGTATGTTTAAAACGATAGAATACTACTATACATTAGAAATCTAGAGAAAAAGACAAAAAAATACCTCCTAAATTTTAAAATCTCAAATCAATCTTGTTGGTTACAAAAGTATAGGTATTAACTAGAAGACTATGGTAATTGACAACTCATTTTAGTAAGAAATCACTTATTTAAGATTTCGAAATTCAAGTAGTATTCTATTATCTTTTTTCCAAATCCAGAATGTTCTTTTTCTTCCTATAAATAAATGTGTCTTTAGAATCCCGCCAATTAGGGCTTGTTTGAGTTGGTGTTCAAAAAGCACATTCATGTAAGTCGAGATAAAACTCCTTTCACATACTTATTTTGTATACCGTAAATCACATTGAAAAACAACTTCTACCGCTAATCCAAATAGAAACTAATAGTGTCAATCAAGCTTTCTTGGCTAAACAAATTTGACAATTCTTTCTTCTAATTTCCCTTCCCTTTTAGCCTCCATTTTAAAAATCAAGTACCTCAATATCAATGATGCCCCTCTTGAAAAGAAGCCTTATAATTCATCCCGGATATAGAAGGGAATTCCAGATAACGCAAGCGCCATTATTAGTCAATTGAAATGGATAATTGGTGATGGTACTTCAAATTCCACTCAACCACAAGCTTTGGTGACTTGCGCAACAAGGTTTTGTTGTTTTCATGAACTTGCTTTATGTTGTGGACTTTTTACTGCATGCCTCGTTCATTCCTATTATAGACTTTTGCTTATTAAACTGGACACTTTTTCTGATCCTACAGTCATATAGTACTGCTATTTGAATGTTTTAAATTTAAGGTAAGATTTAATTATATTTTTATTGAAAAACTAAGAGAAGGTTTTTTATGACATTATAGCTAGTTAATTGTTGAAAAAGGCATCGTTCCTTCTCCTCAATTTTAAACCTAGCGTCCAACTCATAATTTTTTATAGCTCCATTTTTTTTCATGCACAATTGGTATTGACCAATTTCATTTTGGGTGCATCTAGAAATTGAGCGGTTTTTGCTCAAATTTGAAAACTCGCTACTTTTGAGTGCATAAAATTCTTCTTCAGGACTTCAATAGATATTTTAAAATTCTACCGTATATTATTGAATGAAAATTTTGTTATAGTTGGATTTGTTCCAATTTTTTAAGGAATGGAGCCAATGGTCCATAATGTTTTTCTCTGTTACACAGCCACCAATACTTGTACGTGGATTCAATGTTTTCATTTGACAATTAAGTTCGAAGTTGTTTAACCAAGTCTGTTGCCTTGAAGTTTTGAACCCACGTCCATAAGCCTCAGGCATCACCCAATTTTATGATAATACAAATTATCATTCTAATTTCAGGTAATTTGGACGATGCTTAATGTTTTGTAACTTTATTTATGACTTAAATTAAGAATTTTATTGTTTTAACTTGATTTCTTTAAAAAAAATATAAAAAATAGTGAAAGTATGTTAAACAGTTCCAAGGCGTGCGAACTCAGGGGCCAGGCTTCAAAATGTGGAACATTTTAATTGTATATTAATTTATAAATCAAATAAATTAATTTAGAGAAAAAACGATAAATATAAATATTTTAAAGTAATTCAATTAGCTTCTTTAATTTCTCAAAAAAGATTAACTGAATCTTATATTTAAAACTAGAGGTAGTATTATACTTTCAAATCGGAAGACGTGTTGATATTCATATTCCTTATGTCCCTCTACTATTTGCATGCATGAAATTCTAATGTCTTTCTCTTTCAATGCTTTCAAATTTCTTTATGCTGGGTCTTAAATAATGGAATTTTTCATCCTTCTAGAAGGTTCAATTTGGAGGCTATTTGCATCAAGAAGCAATTCGTTAATTTGAATCACTCTCTTTCATATTTAAAACATGTTACAGGAGGAAAGGAGTCTCTCTGTAATGACCCAAAATGGGATTAAAGGCTAATGACTTCAAAAGTGATGTAATTATTGTTAATTAAACACTTTTGAAGAATATGATGTAAATTTCGATTTGAATGTGTTATAATCAGTGCCTAAAAAGATTGTTTGTAGAAATGTTGCTGGTAATTTTCTTCGAGGATGGGCTGAAAAGGTTGAAGCTACCTCTGCTTTTCATGTTGAACTTCTTGCTGCCCCTAAAGCAATTGAATTAGCCTCAGAATGGGATTCATCAAATATTATTATTGAAATGGATTGTAAAGAGCTATTCTCCTCTCTCTCTTCTAAGAAGCTGGAAGGGTGTCCGTGGATCTATCATGGTATCTTATCAGAACTCTTTGAGGTGCTTGTAAATCGAAGTCTGCTTTCCTTCTCTCTCATTCCGCGATAGAGTAACGCTGCCGCCGATTATCTGGCTGCCTTGGCTTCAAGGGAGGTGGGACCAAAAGGTCTGATCTTAGAATCTCCACCTCCCTCGCTGTCATCATTCCTCGTGAAGCACAGAATGAAGAGTTTCAGGACGAGAGCCATGTCTTGTGAATGCGGACCAAGAAGGAATTGGTTAAATTGGAAACTTACTCCGAAAGTCCTAAAATGTTACTTTATTTAGATGCTTTTTTCAGTAACTTTATTTATGGCCTTCAAGGCAATTTCAATGAAGTAATCTTTTATAGTCAAATAAATAAATAAATAAGTGCAGGGAAATAAACGATAAAAAAAATGGAGAGACCCCTTCCGTTATTATTACATGGTAGGACATTCCCTCTTTCTGTCAATATTGTTTTGTTTTCCAACTATCACAGTTCAAATAACACAACCTTCAACTTTATATACGTTTTTTAATTCTCATCCTTGTTTGTCCTCCACATTGGTACCGTAGCAGTATTCTTTTTTTTTTTTTTGAAAAGACAAAAAAAATATCGCTTAGACTCTAAAATCTCAAATCAAGTTTATTGACTATAAGAGTATAGCAATTAACAACTCATTTTAATAGGAAATCACTGATTTAAAATTCAAGTAGTGTTTCTCTTACTTTTTTCCCTAATTTTTGCCCCTTTTTCACTAAAATATCCAGAATACCCTTAAATTCTTTTGTCAACTCTCAACTGCATAAAATCTTCCTGAACATGTTTAAAATTATTACTCCTTTAAGTTCTTAATATAAGACATATTTACTTGATTTGATTATATTAAGAAAGATAGTTATGTTAGTTAATATATGTATTCTCTAAAATACTCTAGTTATCTTCCTTAATTCCTTCATTCCTATTCATACTTGATTATTGTCGAGGGAATATTAATAGGGGTAAATTAAAAAAAGATTAACAAAAAAAAAAAGGTTTTATATTTAGGATCAAAATAAACTCTCCATACATGTCTTATATTAAAGATCGGATGGAGTACAATCATAGCTAAATTCACACTAGTGTAAGTCATATGATATGTATTTTGGATATTTTAGTAACTTTCTTTCTTCTTCTTTTGTCTTCACGATATTTTAACAATTTTAGCCTCACTCTAAACCTTAATGGGCACTTTTTAAGGTTCCTTATCTAGATTAGGTATTCTTTTATCCCCTTTCATCCCCTTTATTCCATTCACACAACTGAAAGATTTTCCGAGAGTATGGAACAACATAATATTCACATTAGCAAAGCTTTGTTAGTGGAAATTAGAAACAATATAGAAAGAAGAATATTTTCTTTCTTTTGGAATAATTAGACAAAATAAAAGTAAAATTAAGGAAAAAATATCTAATGGGTCCCCCCACATCTAAGAACATTTATTACGCCGCTCATTTATATAAAACCAAGTTGACTTTTTTGAAGAGGATAAGGAAGCTAAATAAATTACTTTAAAGTATTTATATATAATTTTTTATACTAAACTAATTTATTTGACTTATAAATAAATTATATAATCAAATGATATACGACATTTTATGTGATTAATTAACCTATTTAGCTTCCTTAATCTCTTCAAAGAAACTTAAAAATTCAATTGAGTATTATATTAAGTACTGGAGAGAGTATTATTTTTGGCAAAAAAAAAATACATTATTATTTAAATGACATTGAAATGGTTCAAATTTTGCCGATGAAGGGCATACTTCAGTTTTGAAACTGTCAATCAAGAAATGGTCCACAATTTATTATTTCTTATTTTAAAATTTTTGAACTGTTGCAATTAAATTTTCTTGTGTCATCAGATCAAGTCTATTTTCAAGGTCCAAGAAATTTGAGCGTGATCTTTTAGTTGCAATATTGTAAAGAAGTACCAACGGGGTTGGGTGTAGTAGAATGATCTAGTCATTCACAAGGTGACGAATTAATATTTGAATTCCCAAGAAGAAAAATGCTTATATTTAATGTCCAACAATGCATCAAATAGAATTACCTTCAATAGGAATAAGAAGATACTTATGCTTAATTAGCCAAAAAAAAAATGAGGTAAAGAAGTGGGTTTTAACACTTCGATCCTTTATAAAGATACCCATGCCCTTTTTCTCAAACTAAAAAACAAAAGAACTTAGGCCCTAAATTATTTTCTTCTTCTTCCTCTTCCTCTGCTTCTTCGATTTTTGTTTTTGCCACAAGATTGATTCTCTAGTGAACTATAATTTCGTAAGTATCACACGGATTTCCTTTTAATCATTTTTTACACAACTATTTAATATTATATTTATAGATCCTATTTCATGTGCATAGTTAAGGTGATTATTCCTAAAATCACTTCTTGAAAACTTGTAAGGTGTTTCAGATCTTTTCGTAAATTGCAATCAATTTAAAACTCACATCCATTAACTAGTTCTACTCTCTTTTCTATCTAGTTTCATGATTTTATTATAAGACTTAATTATCTTTGTAAGGGTCTGTTTGGGAAAGCGGTCAAGACTGCAAATCGCACAGTGCAAAATGAAAAGTATGGTGGCAGTAAGATTAGGTGTTTGGGAAAGCGTTAGATTCTGCTGGGCTTATTATGCAAACATGGCTTCTTCAAGAAGCTCAACAAGGTTGCCTTTTTTCTCTTTCCCCGCGTGGTGAGGCAATAATGGGTAGAGAGAATTTTTTTTTTTTTTTTTTTACGAATGGAGAGTTCAAATAGGACGGAAGATGAAGAAGAAGAATAGTACTATTTTTGTCTTTTTTGTTTTTTGGATTTTTCTTTATCTTTGGAATGTGGATAAGCGTACCAGGCGAGTAAGGTGAAAAAGATAATAACATGTAGAGATAAGAGAAAACTTTTTGACTTGTGAGTGTGTGGAGAATTTTTTTTTGCTTTTTTTCATTAATAATTTGACTATCTTTATTTTATCAAATTTTAATGTTAATTTTTTACTTCAATTATCACAATATATACAAATATATATGTAGTATTTAATAAGATTCATGTCCTTTTCAGTCATTTCCCATCTAAATGGGTTTTTCAAACACTAATCCAAACAGGGTTAAGGATAGAAAAAAGTCACTTCTGCCACCGCTAATCTAAACAAAAATCACATCTATAATCTAACTTTATATCTATCTGACTTTTACAAAAACTCATGCAAAAAAAGCTCTTTCTCCACCGCTAATCCAAACCATGGTACAAAAAACAAGACCGGATCGGCCGGTCCGACCGAAAAATTGGTGAACCGGTCTCCAGTCCGATCTGGTTCACTGCTTGAGAAGAAGGGAGAGTCGAACCAGTACAAAACCAGTCAAAACCGAAAAAACCGGTGGGTTGACTGGTTGGACCGGTTATATTTTTTTGTTTTTTTAAAGAAAAAATGAAAGGTTTAAGACTAACATGAAAAGAAAATTAGGTAAAGAAATAAGAAATATAAAAAAATGAAGAAAATGATGAAAACAAATTACCTAAAGAGATATAATAGTTATAGAAAATGAGATATCATTTCATAAATATAGTCATCATAACTGATACTAATATATTTTAAGAATTTTTTTTTTCTAAAGATCTTCATTTTTATCTATAGAAGTTTAAAAATATATTAATATATATATTGCCACTAATAAATTGTGATATTTTAATATGGCCAGTCCGACCACCAGATAGATCTCCATAGATAACTTTCTCCCTGTGCTAGATTAACAACTAGCAACCTCAAGATACATGATACACACTTCAAATCATTCTGGTACTCCTTCCAAGTACCTCAGACTATCCAAGTCAAATCAAATTCCTAAGAATCAGCTTCACTATTGAGTCTGATCCTTGTATCAGAATTCATCTCTCATAACCTCAACCTCAATTGAATCGGGAAATCACTTCCCTTAACTCCACGGAGCATCATCAACTCCAACACAAAGTTCAACATCTCTGCCAGCCTAAGGCATACTGGTCCTTTAGGTCTTAGGGCCTTTAAACACACAAATCTAGCATGACATGGCCATTGATGTCATACCACCTAGGATTTCTCACCCAACATCTAGGTTGGTGTCATGATGAACCTAGAACCTCAATATCACATTCCTTGGAAATCATTTTCCTCTATTTCCTAATCTGACCCATCTTTCCCTCACACAGGATCTGATGGATCATCTTTCATAAATGGTCATTAGTCATGGAGAAACTTTAAGACAATCACTATGTCTCAAATCTTCATGACCCTATCAACTCACTTCCTAGGGGGTCACCCATCCTAGGATTTCCATGGGTTGAGCACGCTTAACTTTCGCGTACCTATGCCCAAACGTAGATACCGGCTTCTTCTGCTTCCATCCACGGGTACCCTGTGACTACCCTCATCTTAAAAGACGTGTCGGCTATCTCCGGTCACCAAAATATTGGGTATGGACCATACATTGGCCTGGGCTGTACCCACTTCCTTGGGTTCCGCAATATCATTAGACCATTCTCGTCTAGTATTGCACAACTAGCTGCCCTTCAGTACTTGTAATATCTCAATTTTTGATTAAGGGATAATCATGATTATTATGGATAATTATGAATTTAATTGGAATTATTATGTGTTTTATGGCAATATTAATTAATATGTCATAATTAGTGAAAAATTGGATGAATGGAATTTTTGGCCGTGAGTTGGTAATTAAGGGAGAAATTAATTACTAACTAAGTGAAAATGAGAAATGTGATTAAATGGCTAATGGAGAGATTAGATAAGTTAATTGATGACTTATTTGGTGAGAGCCAATAGCAATTTGACATGTGGCAAAGAGAGTATGGGAGAGAGAGTGCATGTGTGTGTAAGTCAAATGGGATAAAATACTAATTTCTCTCTCCTCCCTTCTCTCTCTTTCGGCTGGAGGTATAGGTAGAGAGGGATGATGATTGCTTCTTCTTCCTCACTCCATCTCTCACATTCTCTCTCTCAAATTCGAGCTGCCATTGTTAAGCAAGAAAGAGAAGGGAAAAACTTGATCTTTGGGTAAGTAAATGCCCTCTATTGCTCAATCATTATTCATAAATGTTGATCCTTGAGTGATGAGCTTCATTTTGGTGTCTATAGTGTGCCCATTGGTGGTTATTTCAAGAATCACGAAAATTTGGAAAGTGGTGAATCAAGAACTCTCTTTGGAGAAGTTGTTAAGGTAAGTGAAACAAATCTATCTATCTAAGTTTCATACCATTTGAAGTAGTTTATAAATTCTGGAAATTTTGGCTTGAATCCGAAAATTGAATGCCACTGTTCATTTGGTATGTTTTTGGCATGAGAATGATGTTTTGGAATGAGTTTTGGATAGATAGATTGATTAGAGGTTGAAATGTTAAGTTTAGTGATTTTGGGAAAATTGATGATTTGTGTTGATTCAAACCAAAACATGAAAATGGAGTTGGATTTTGATCATTTTAATGATTCCACTGAATTCCTTGGGTGTTTTTGTGTGGGAGTAGCTTTGGGTTGGTATTTGGGTTCATTTGGATCACTTGGAAAAATTTCTGGAAATGTTGTCATACCTTCTGCGTTTTCTGGTTTCTGATAATCGTGCTTGAGGTGAGAGTGAGTGTGCTCGAGTGAGGGAAGAATATCACTCGAGTAAGAATTTTGTGCTTGAGGTGATTTCCGTACTTATGCTTGAGGTGAGGATTTTGTGCTCGAGTGATCCTTTTCTGTGAAAATTCTTGTGCTCTCGGGCATGTGCTTTCTGTCTTCACTTCCTTGTGCTTGAGGTGATTTCCGTACCTGTGCTCGAGTGAGGATTTTGTGCTCGAGTGATCCTTTTCTGAGAAAGTTCTTGTGCTCTCGGGCATGTGCTTTCTGTCTTCACTTCCTTGTGCTTGAGGTGATGTCCGTACCTGTGCTCGATTGAGAATTTTGTGCTTGAGGTGATTTTCGTACTTGTGCTTGAGGTGAGGATTTTGTGCTCGAGTGATCCTTTTCTATGAAAATTCTTGTACTCTCGGGCATGTGCTTTCTGTCTTCACTTCCTTGTGCTTGAGGTGATTTCCGTACCTGTGCTCGAGTGAGGATTTTGTGCTCGAGTGATCCTTTTCTGAGAAAGTTCTTGTGCTCTCGGGCATGTGCTTCCTGTCTTCACTTCCTTGTGCTTGAAGTGATGTCCGTACCTGTGCTCGAGTGAGAATTTTGTGCTTGAGGTGAAGTCCGTACCAGTGCTCGAGTGAGACCATTTTCACTCGAGGTGAAGCAGTGAAAAATGAATTTTTGTGCTTCCAAAAGGGGATCTTTGGGATAGTTTCTTCCTACCCTTTAGGAGTTTTGTTAGGGGTATTTAATGACTCTAAAAGAGCAATAATGATAACCAATTAAGTATTATAAAGTGAATTAAGTCTTGGAATACATAATAACTCTTCGTTCCTAATTGTGAATATAGAATTTGACATTTGCCCTACTCGGGAGAGACCGGCGTTAGGACACGCACGGAAGGATCAAGGTAGTGACTTTTCTCTCATATTTTGTATGATGTTTTGGTATGCATAATTATCATTGAACTTGTGAACTGTGTACCATGGTCCATTACGGCGTGAGCACTTCAGCGTGAGCCGTATAGGGAGTGACAGTGGTCATCTCTAGGTCGGCCGTTGAACTGCCGTCGTAATCGACATGGATCTTTGTGAATCCGACCCGTGGGGCGGCGTTTGTAAATCCAGCCGTGGGCTGTGTGTATCTTGCCTGTATGGCTTGCATTATGAATTGCTTTATATGGATCCCAGCTGTGGCGAATTATACTGTATTGATTGTTGTGATGCAATACAGCGCGAGCAATTCAGCGTGAGCAATCGTCAGGGATGACATGTGTCATACTAACCATTGCCGTTAAACTGCCGTTGTAGTTGCTTGTTTGGATAATGATTTGATTTCATGCCTTACTATTGCACATTATATGATTGATTTGACACTACGGGGATTCTTTAGAATCTCACTCTCCCAAAATTAAACATTTTAGACAGGGCTGAAGGATCGAAAGGCAAACGGGCGACGAAGAGTAGTTAGAGCTCCATGTTAGGAGTTCCTTTTTGGTTTTGGTTATCATTGTATATTGTTAGATATTTGGTGGGATGTATATGTATATTTTGGGTATTGTGATGTAGTTTTGTGTAATCCCCTAGTAAAGGGTATGAATTATGGGCTTTGTGCCTTTTTGTAAACCCTTATGAAATGAATGGAACCCGAGTGAATCGGGAATTTACTTTGTACTCTGATATGTATGAATGAAACCAACTGATACAGGCCATTTAAGTGTTAAAAGATGAATATGAGACTGCTATGATAAGGTTTTGAAAAATTTTTTGAAAACCCCGATTTGGGAAGTTTAATTTGAATAAGTCCCAAAAAACTTTTTACAGTCTCTAATTCAAACTTAATTACATGTTACGAACGTAAATCTCGGCCTTAATCGTGAAGGGGGTTACAGTACTCGCCATTTCTCAGGGCTGATTCACAAATCAGGAAGATATCCTCCTTTGGTATCTCCTGTTCATGCATATTTCCTAGCACAGTGTAATCAAGACCATATCAGTATACCATCCTATTGCCGGAACTGCCACTCTGACAGAACCACTTTGGGCTCCTCCAGAACCGCTTTCGGCTCTGATACCAAAATGTCACACCCTTACCTTATTTTAACCTTTTATTCAGAGTATTCACGAAAAACGATACACGGTTCGGTGGGCAACACAGGAATAACATAAATATACTGATAATAAGTGCATGATTTCGCCATAGGAGTTCGTACATGATCATTACCATCAATGTAGCCACACAAGGCTACTTGGGTATCTAAACCCCTCCTAGTAAAATAGAGACATCTTCTCGTCTTCGTTCCACCATTGCAATCCCCTCATATGATTCTCTGCATTGTTCTTAACATATCTTCTGTCTTCTCCTGTCTAAGTAGGAAAACAATACCAATATGCATGTACGATAAATGTTTAATGCATAATATGCTTGCATCACATAACTCATGCTCACAAAATGACAAATCTGTAAGCTTAATGCTTCGAACAATATACCTATGGTCATAGCATAAATTGAGACATAGCTTCAAATCATTCATACATGTTTCACATAATCAAGAAAAGCAATAACATGCATCAATACACTAACGCAAATATCAAATACATATAGGAGAGGTAAGTTCCCTACCTTAACTCTTTTCCGCCTCGAAACGTGTGCCTCGTAACTCGTGCCAACAGCTCGGGCCCCATATTCGATCCTATAATACCAAAGGTACCGTTCAGAAACTCCCATAGTGTTTATGGGGATTATATGAGCCTATTATGAAAATTTACTAAAATGCCCCAGGGACCTGGCCAGGCGCCGTACCCGGTCCGACTGTACTTTTCCTGAAATTTTGATATGGGCTATCCTGACATATTTTTGCCCAATGAATCCATTTCCGGACTCAGAATTATCAAATTCAATGTCAAATTACAAAATTACCCTTGACATCCCCACTTTAAGGGTTTTAGGGGCGTTTTCGTAATTATGCTTTTTTAGTCTTTTCCGAAAAAGTGAACAACTGTAATTGCACCTAATTTTCGCTCCTGAACTCAATGGAACCATCAAATCATTGAAAATCCATCTCTAACTCCTCCAAACTAGCCTTGGCCAAAATTCTCAATTCCTTGGAAAAAATTGGGGTTTTTTGGTTTCGACTCCGTAAATGCGTTCCTTTCTACTCATAACCACTTTATTAACTATTACCTTAGGTTACAACTAACATTAAGACCCAATTTGGGCAGCATAACCCCTAGGCCATATCATTTCCAAACTTTAAAACCAATAACAATCCGGCGAAATTTCACCGATTAAATTACCCACAGCAGCCGGAATAAGCAATATACGAAAGTTTGGAAGTTACCTCAAGCTCTTACTAGCTTTTTCTCAAGGTGGCTGAAAACCCTAGCCTTAGAACACCCAAATTTGTGCTCCAAAAACCTTGAAGAACATAGAAGAATACCTTAAGAGCGGAGTTATATGCGTTAGGTAAGGATTTACCAAAGAAATTGACTTACCGTACAAGTTCTCTTCTCCTTCTCTCTCTAGAATTTCTCACACCTTCTCTCTCTTGTTACAACTGAATGGCACGGTTTTGGGCTGATGGAGGAGGTGGATGATGATTTAATATAATATAATATTATTTTCTAATTATTTACTAAATTTCCAACAATTTCGGATTTTTACAAAATTTTGGTAGAATTCTTCCCAAACTTTGAAAAATCATAACTAATTCTAGAAAAATTGAAATGAGGTGATTCCAAAGCCAAATGAAAGCTATTTAAGTCCTCTTCACTAGAAAAATATGGATCATTACTAGAAATCACCACACAATTCCATAATTACAAAAAATTCACTACTGCCCCAAAACAGAGTCCAGTTTCGACATCAAACTTTGAACAACTAGAACTCCCAGCTCACAAAACGAAATGACACAATTTATATGTCCATTTTGAAGCTTGGAATGTGAACTTTAAGACTAGAAAGTTTCAGAATTTTTAGACATCATTTTCCCATTCAAAATGTCAACACAAACAGATTGCCCTGCAAGAAGTTTCAATGGATAGAATTTCCCAAGTTTCTATTTAATATTCCAAACCAATTCCAATGATCAAATAACACAACATGACATCAATTGCACCACATTACACCATCCAATTCCACCATTTCGAAATTACACAAAATCAGGGCAAAATTCACAATTCTCATCATCTTCTCCAAAAGTTTTCATTTATCACTAATCACATCCACTTTTGGAGTCATTTACCTTTAACCGAAATTTGGAATCCGGCTAAACCGGGGCTTAGCAGTCCACTCATTTCAGGCTTATTCTCTAGCCTCAAATCTCAAATTCGGGGTATTTCATCATACACTAAATATGAACACTTTTTCTAGTGAAAATTCAAATATTGGTTCGTCACATTATTAGGGACTAATTGTTTTTTTTTTTTTTTTTGCTAAATCCAACCCTGTGAGTTGTTTGTCTTCTTTCACTATGGTTTGTATCAGCTCGCAATTTTGGGCCTTTGCCAATAGGGGTAATCTTGTATTGAATTTTCTATCTTTAAGGCTTGGCCCAAATATTTAACATGTATCTTTTTTATCTTTTTTTATAATAAATTCCATTGCTTTGAGGAAAAAAAATATTATATTTATGCTAATTATCTCCGCTTCAATGTTTTTGATGACTTGGTCTTGTCCTCCACCACCAAAAAAAAAAGGAAAAGAAGGAAAAATAATTATTGTCGGTGTTGTAGGTGGAACCAAAACATGTCTATCAACAAATGAGTCCACGAGGAGAAGGAAACATGCCCTCCATGATTTATCGTTGTCATCTTTTTATTATTATTATTATGCTGTATGTGCCCTGCAAGCTGCAACAACAATAATATAATTGGAAATTAATTAATTATATTAATAACATTTAAAAATTTAAAAATAAAAATTTAAAATTACATAAATAAGTTAGTATTTATTTTTTCAAAAGTAATCATAATTTGCTATTTTTTGTCTTACAAAAGTATCTTGAGATGAAGACCTTGTTGCAAAACTTAGAAAAACCAACATTATAACTTTTGAAACACTACTACTAATAATTATTTATCTGTATAGTCCATAAAGAAACTGTACATAATAATTCAAGTTAACCATCCTTAGCTTTCAATTTGTTTCGCCTTGTAAAAGATAGTGCGTCAAGCTAATAAAGCAATACTACTATAATTTTCAATATATATGAAAAGCTAATGAAAAATATAGAAACAAAATGATCACAAGTAAATTCCTTTCCTAAACTAGAAGGACTGAAAGTGGGATTAACCCAATAATCTTATCACAGATCTTTCTAACTGTACAAAAAATTGTGCATTAATAAATGTAACAAGGCTCTCTACATCAGCAGTGGCACCAGTTTGATTCAATTCATTCCTGATAATAATAACAATAATAATAATATACAATTTACTATTCTACAAAAATACAAGAATCCATCAGGTTAAAGGGAGGAACCCCATGAAAATTTATACACATTCCCCACCACCATAAGGATTATAAATCAGTTAATATCAGTTAATAAGCTCAACTGCTAATAGACCCAGAGGCTTTATCATCATCATCCTCACAATCAATTAGCAGCCATTATTCTGAAGTGAAGTGCAAATCATCAATGGCAATGGACAGATCAGATTCCATCACCCGCTTGTTAGTCTCCTTTTGCTCAGTACTGTTATTATTACTACTACTACTGCCATTGATGGTGCCATTCACTTCTTTCCCTTCTGCTGGTGGTGCTGCAGCAATAATGCAGTCCTGGAATCTGAAGCAGCTGGTGAGATGGTCATTTGTTAACCCAGCAACCTGCATGAAGGAGTACACGACCATGGGGCCCACACTGCGGAATCCCCGCCTCACCAGGTCTTTGCTGATAAAATCTGCTTTTGGGGTCTTCACAGGAACCTGTCTAGGGTACCTGAATCTGCTCACTATGGGCTTGTGGTTCACAAAGCTCCAAATATACTTCCCAAATGACCCAACTTCATCTATTACCTGGCATATCAGTTAAAAATATATGCTGTGTTAGTTGGGATGATGATAATCATATCCACAAATGATGCTATCTGCAATTATGGCAGTTTGGTACAAATGGGAATTTCTGTGGGGAAATTATCAGTTAGGTAGATCCAAGCTATACAAAAATGTAAAGCCTAAATCACACATTAACAAGTATGCAAGCATATTAATTATAACTTCTCAGTGAGGCCCACTTCTGATATGCCTATATATTTTTGGTTTAACTTAGGACGAACCAACTAAGCAACATGGCAGGTTAAAGAATCCAAATTATTAGTTATAACTGCTACGACATAAATTGGATTCCAAAGAGGTCAGGCTGCACAGAAGATCATGTCATTGTTTGTCACATATATTGAATAAGGAACAGGACCACCACCTTCCCATTGACTTTAGTACTGAATCTACCAAACCAAATGATCACAAAACAACAATTTTTGGGTTATTCAATTGATCCTGCGGAAAATTCAAGGCACACTAGTTATCTGTCACAACGATGAGGCAAAAATATAGCACCCACATTAAATTCAAGCACAATGCTGAAAATATATATGCAGCAGTACAAAAAATGCCACCAAACTAGCATGACATAATAAACTCGTTGACTTCTTTTCTAACTAGTGCAACATTAGCAGAAAACAATAAAGCCTGTGATATATGGTTTTCATGGCTTCTAAAGGTCCAAGAATTAAGTGGAAACTTGGGAAGCAACCACAAGTGTGCGTATTTTGTTCTAAATGTTGAACGGGTCAAGAGAAAATGATAATATACCTTTGATATTTGACGTGCATTCTCAATTATAGCACGCAGTCTAAGTTCTGAAAGTAGAGAGCTTGCCGGGGTTCCTGGTGCCACTATTTTCTTCTCATTCATGTTTGAGACAGCAACTGGGTCAAAGTCTGCAAAAACTTCCCTGCAAAATAACCTTTTAGTTAAAATATTGCAAACAAAATCATGAGGAAAGAGGCTGCGGATGAGGACAAAGGTTTTTCTAGCAGCCAGTTCACATTTGAGGCTTTAAGTTAATTTAATTATAAATCTAAAAGGAAAGGAAAAGGCAATATGGGATTTCTAGAGAAGCAGTACCTAAAAATATGCCTTTTGCTAAGAATCGTTGGCCAACTGAGTTCTCCCAGAGCACTTGAAAATGCAAGAAGCTCAAATAATTTCCTACATGAATAATGTGTCGAGATTAACACCTATCTAGGGGGTAATATTCTTTTTCCCCACAAAAAATGACTTGACAATTAAATTTTGCATCACATACTTGTCATCATGAACTGGAAGTCCCCATTCTTCATCGTGAAAAGTAGCATAACACGGCTCTATTGGCAACAGTTGAACTTAGTCAGGAAGCAAAACTCAGAAAAATGCTAATCAAGTTCAATATAAATTTTATGAAGACTTTCTAGGAAAGATAATGCCTGGCATCTTGCTATATACTCCATTTTCTCTCTTCATAACATCAAATGAAATCCATAGGGGGCAAAAGCAAACATCAAAGTGTCATACATTATGATTTGAAGCACAATAAAATTGAAGGGACTCAAGTATCTTACAGTCAGAAAACTGAAGTCCATGCTCATTTGACAACTTATAGGGAATACAATCAAATACAAATTTGAAAGTTCTGAATCAAATGAATCCAAAATGTTTCATCCACAATCTCAACTTTCATGAACTGGAATGTCTTCAAGTCTAACAATACTCATAAATTAGCAATATAAGCTCTAGATAAATGTAAAATCAACTACCACCATGGGGATATTCTTGATTGTAATTTCAATCTAAGGAACCATATAAAGAATCACAAAAATGTCCACCAAGTCCTTTTGAGATAGTATCAAATTATGGTTCATGTCAGTTCCAAAATCAGTATTCAGTAATAAACGTATTCTTGTGAATTCAGGAATAGCTAAAGGGAAGAACAAACCAGTATTTGGAGTCACCCAGGCACACCTCTTCTTGGACTGTGAACCATCAGAAGGAGAAGATTCTAAAGCACCATCAGAAGCAACACTTCTTGGCTTTGTCACATTCGGCTTCCTTCTACTACCTAGACTATACGACCGAACTAATCTGCCAGTAGATGATCGACTGTGAAATGAATCTGTGGAGGCGTCAGATGAACATGAAGCGTTCAAGGACAAATTACAATGCAATAACTGCTCATGCCGACGGAGTACTGAAGCAACACTTGAAGGATGTGACTGAGGAGAGGAAGTGACGATTGTAGAAAATTGATGAGATTTCTTCTCTTTGGACGATACAATGTCGTCCCGCAATTTATCAGCATTCCTCAGTGGCTTTGAATTTGGTTTCCTCGAACTATATGATCCTGACTTAATCCCAGCAGGTCCAAACACAGGCCTTGCTTCTGAATCAGCAACATTCATAGACCTCAGTCTTGGAGCTCCAGACATTGATTTGGGTTCCAGAACTCACTAAACAATCACCAAAATATTCCAATCTAACCAGCCACCACCAGTGGGTTGTTTAAGCCCTAGTATTTATCAGCAGCCCACGAAATTCGATGAAGCCCTCATATTTACAGTAGTTAAACTCTTGAACACTCCCAAACACAGATCTTAGATTCTTACCTCCAAAATGCTATCACTGTAGTCTCAGCTACGTGGGAATCAGTCAGAGTTCTCAAATTACTCAAAGACGCACGCTCAGAGCCACCCAGAACCTCTAAATTAACCGACAATAAGGCCCTCCCACCCCGTTCCTTTCATATCCAAATTTTCATACAACCCAAAACTGGAAAACTTGAAGCCAATAGGGTTTAGGACTATAGCATGATCGAATCCAACATGGGTTCACCTTTTTACCAAAGTTAGGGTTTAAATGGGCGAAAAAAAGCGCTGCATTCTATCTATATTCCCAATAACTTTCAAAACGAGCTTCCACGAGCCTCGAGACTCAGATTCCATTCTGCATTGTGGAAAACGAGACCACTCTGCAACCTCAAAAAGAAAGAAAATACGGGTGTTCAAACTGTGCCGCGTATTATTTCTTGCTTTCTTTTTTTCTCAGTCGCCCCACATGGAGAAAAAGCTGACACATTCCTTTGGAGACACCATGCTTTTCTTCCGCAGAAATTAGTAAAGAAAGTTACCCAGAAAATGCGATGAAAAAGGGTGTCTTCTTACAAGTGACAAGGATTGTGAAATGATATGGGTTTGATTTTTGAAGTTCCAACAAAATATCTTGATTTTCCAGGTGGATTTGATATAATAAACGAGCAAACATGGGAGGAAACGGAGAGGGAATCAAGGAAAGGAAAGGTCGGGACTTGGTGGTGGGACATTGACAAGCTTCTTTTGGGAAACGACAATCATAGTTTTCCTTGTCTGTGAAAAGTAAAGACACAACATCTATATGTAAAAGTAGAGCGGGAATACGGGCCGGCCCGGTTCTATAGGGCCGGTTTTTCACGGGTTCGGGCCTAAATGGGTGGGTTCGTTTAGGTTTATTGGTTAAAAAGTATAATATTTTTTAGGTTCTCGGTCCTATAGGGCTGGCCTTTCACGGGCTCGGGCCTAAACGGGCTTAAACTCATTTTAATTCAAAAAAATTTCTTTTTCAAGTTTTACAATTTATTTATTATTTTGCTTTAAATTGAGATACATTATTTTTAAAACTCATAAATTTTTAGTTAAAATAATCATCTAATGTCCAAATTAACCTATTTTTTAAAGTTTAAATTAATAAATCATTGTAGAAAATAAAATAAATCAAACCAATTAATAAATGTTTGCCTGTTATTAATACTTTATTGGGTACTTAGGTGTTTCTCATATTGATAATTTGATATAATGATATTTTATTTATTAATTTATTTTAAAAAAATATTAAACGGGCCTAAAAGGGCCAGCCCTCAGGGCTTCAGGGCTGCCCTACAGGGCCGGCCCTTTTAGGCCCGCTTCTTATTTTAGCCTCTAAATCATAAGCCCGGCCCTTGAAGGGCTCGGGCCTAAACGGGCCGCCCCGACGGGCTCGGCCCGAATTCCCGGCTCTATGTAAAAGTGATTCTTCTACTATCTGATTTTTATAATCTTATTTTTAATAAAAATCAGATTATGTTATAAGATTTATGTTTGGATTATAAAAGGGGTTTTTAAAACTGAAATTTGTTTGGATTAGTAGTAGTATAAGTATTTTTTGTGATAATGGTAAGAGATAAATTGAATTAAAAATTATAAAAAATATAAAAAGATGAAATTGGGAAATTTGGCAAGTAAAAAATATCACTTTGGTCATATTTATAAATCCTTTTTTACCAATATAATTCTGTAATTGAATATTTATATTTTAATTTTTGATCATTTAAAATAATTACAATTTTTAACCTCCTAATTAATAAATACTTCTTCTTTTTGTCCATGCCCCTAATTTTCCAAAAAAAAAAAAGAAGAAGTGAGGTATTATTATTATTATTATTATTATTATTATTATTATTATTATTATTATTATTATTATTATTATTGCTAATATTCTTGAATATGACGTTTTGAGAGGAAGGAGGAGACTTAAAATAAGTTGAGAAGCACGAATGGGATGGGGGGCGGCTTTCCTGTTCCGTTATCTTCTTCCTTCGGTGAGAAATAGAGTGACGAGAGGAAAAGCTTAGAGGCGTCATGACTAGCCAGCTTAAGTTTGATCATATCTCAAGACACATAACCACTATTGTTAAAGACTCTGTGTGTGTTTAGAACAGCGATAGGAAAAATGGCTTTTTCTTATTTGACATTTTGTAATCTTACTTTTAGTAAAAGCCAGATTGTGTAATGTGATTTATATTTGGATTGGCAATTGTAAAAATGACTTTTGTAAAGGTAAAACTTGTTTGAATTGGCTTAAGTATAAGTGATTTTTGTGATAATGATAAGAGAAAAATTAAATTTGAAATTAAAAAAATTTATAAAAGTTTTGTTGGGAAATTTGGGAATTAAAATTAACACAATTTGATGAAATAATATTATATAACTAATTGGATCACATGTCTCATACAATTTGGTCTCTAATTGAATCATGAATATGATTCATTTGGGAGGAAGATTGCCTACCATAATTTGTGGTGGAACGCTGTTCATCTACATTATTATTATCTACATCAACTATATTCTCAATATAATATCCTGAATTGTAATTAAGGGCTAATGACTTCAAAGGCGATGTAATTAATGTTAAACAAACACTTTTGAAGAATATGATGTGCATTGTGATGTAAATGTGTTTAAGGATGATTTGGTATATGTTGTGATAATCAGGGGCAAAATGGTAAATTTACTGACCAGTTGATCAGTTACCGAAGAGGAGACTCATTGGTAACTTGTGATCAATGGCTAGAATTAACTCTTGAATGACCAACGGGGCGAAATCAAGTATGGGTGTGAGTATGTGAGATAATGGAAAGAAGCATAAGATTATGCCAAGTGGCATTTTAAGAACCAAAGGATCAAGGTCCAATAGTCAAACCCTTCTCTCTCTCTTTTCTCTCTCAAAGTCGGTTATATGCATGGGAAGGAGAGGAAAATCTGCTTCTTCATCAACCTCTCAATTTCTCTCTCATCATTCTCCATTTTTTGTGCAAGTGAAGAAGGAAAGAGAAAGTGCAAAGGTGAGTTTTGTCTTGGTAAATGGTATCTTTGGCCCAAATACTATTCTTTAAAGTTGTTCATGATAGTAAGGGCTTCATGGCTATGGTTTTAGACTTTTGAAATGTGGTGTTTTAGTGTTTAAAGGAATTTGAACGTTGAGAAATCAAGAAGCTAACTTTGGGAGAAGGAAAAGGTGAGTATTTGATGCATTTTGGTATGATTGTTTTGGTCATTGGTTAAGTTTTGAAAACTTTGGACTTTTGCCCTGATTTTGGTCTAATTTTGAAATGAATGAATTAGCTAGCGCCTTATGGTGGAATAGGTGTCAAATTGTGTCTTGATGTCAATGGATTTAGTTTGGAATTGAAAGAGGAAATGTGGCAATTTTGGTAGTTGTAGTGTAATATGGGTCAAATATGAATCTGTATTGATTGGAGAAGAATTTGGTTGTTTTAGTGTTTCCAATAGGTTCCTTGTGAAATTTTATGTGGGAATGAGCTTTGGTATGAGTCTGTGAACCATTGGAAACGAATTGGGCAAGTTTAGTAAATTATATCAGCAACTGCGTTTTGACTTTTGATAAGCCTCACTCGAGTGAGGTGGGGTCTCACTCAAGTGCAGCGGGATATTTTCCCTTTCTCTTCAGTGTTTTGGTTAAGTCCTCAGGCAGAAACCACGAGTGTCTCTCTTCACGTGCGAGTGATAAGGGTTTCCACTCGAGTGCATAAGGTATCACTTGAGTGCATGTGCATGTAGCACAATGGACGTGCGTCTCGGGTTAACACTCGCACGCAAATTGTCAAGAGTACATGTGGGCACTCACAAGTATTGGGAAGTCACTCGAGTGCTAGGGCTAGTACTCTAGTGCACTTGTCACTTTGGGGTTTTGGTTGCTCTCGGGTTGTTACTTCTTGTACTTCACTTGATGGGACTCGGGTGAATATGTGTTGTCACTCGAGTGCCAAGGATAGTGCTCGAGTTAACCGGCCACCCCAGGGTGTGTTGGTGCTCTCGAGTAGACACTTTCTGTGACTTACTCATCGGGACTCAAGTGTGAATGGGGATATCACTCGAGTGAGTTAGCCTAAAATCAGTGTTGTTCTTCTAAAAAAGGGATCTTTAGGGTTAGTTATCCCAACCCTTTAGGCATGTGTCTAGGCTCCTAATACCTACCTAAAGAGTCTAAATGATAACCAATGTCAAGAATAATGAAAGTAAGAATTGGAATAGAGAATTAATTTGCCGTTCTTGATTGTTATTTTAGGATTCAACATTTGTCCTGGCCGTGAGTAGCCTCTGCCCGATCATCGTCGGAAGGAACAAGATAGTGACTCTTCTCTTATATCTTGTGTAAATGTATTGTGTGTGTGTTGACCATTGCTTGTGAGAATATTTGATGCTACTGCTTATATAGCTGGTGAAAGCTGTCGTTATCCAGCGTCAGCTGGCGTTATACAGTGGAAGCTGTCATTATCTAGTGCAAATGGCATTATACATCGAAAGCTATCGTGATTATGTATACAGCCGTGAGTGCTATTGTTGTGATGAAAGTCATGTATCATTGTGTTGCTGCTGTTAATGATTGCTTACATGCTACATGTTTATATATTATATAAGTAACTTGTTACTACTGAGAATCTTTTGAATCTTATTCTTTCCATTGTGAAACCTATAGACAGGGAAGGTGGTTCCTTTGAGAAGCGGCCAACCAAGAGCGGTTATGAATCTCGGGGGATATTGAACAGTTGGTTATCTATTTTGAAGTGGGATTACTATATATTATTTTTGGAATGTAAATGATATTTAAGTTCGGATTGTGTAATGCCCTAGATGGAAGCCTAAGACCCTTAGTTTGTATATATGAACCCGAGGGGTTTGCTGGAATTTTGGATGTATACTCTGATATCTATGATTGTGAATTAATTGCACAGGTAATTATATTCAAAATCTTAAAATTGAGACCAAGATAGGGACGAGTTTTCGAAAGCATTCTCGAAAACCCTACAATCAGGTAAGGACTTGAAATGAGTTTAAACTATCTACCGGTCTCTAATTTGTTTAAATTACACATTTTCAAATCATAATTATGGACTTCAAAGCAGGGGGTTACATTTTGGTATCAGAGCTGTAGTTCTTAGCAAGGGTAGAGTTACTAGTATAGCTCCTTTAGTTGATCTTAGAGAGAGAAGATTATGATAAATAGTTATTGTATACACATGTGTGCTTTGCTGTGTGGATATATATATATATATACGAGATTTGTGCATATATGTGTATACTTTATTTGCGATATTAATGGGGTGTGTTATTTGTAGAATGAAGAGAACAACAAAAGGTCGCCCCAAAGTTCAACAAGTAAACCCTGAAGTGGAAGAAGTTAATAACAATCCACTAAATCCTATGCAAGAGCTTATGGGTCTGATAAGGGATCAACGAGATATGATTACTGAGTTGAGAGAATAGCTTAAGGTAGAGAGGGCAAAGAATAGAGACGACCCGATTCAATCCACTCTGGAGGAGACTAAAGAAGAAATTCTACAGGAAGAGACTGCAGAAGGATCAACACAACCATTAGAATTACCTCCTAATGCTGGACCAAATCAAGAACCACACAGGATTCCAGTTAGAGGGGAAAGGGATCTTCAGTTCTGGGTCTTAAGATTTTGCAAGCATCTGCCTCAAGTATTTAGAGGTAGATTTGATCCCCAGACGGCCAAAGACTGGTTGAATCGGTTGGCAAAGATATTTGAAGTTCTTGAATACCCATCAGAGGTGAAAGTGCGATTGGCGGTGTATAAGCTCGAGGGAGATGCAGACCATTGGTGGCGGAATATCGCCCTAACACTTCGAAGCCGCAATGTACCACTGACTTGGGAGGTGTTTCAACAGCAGTTCAACAAGAAATATTTCCCTAAGTCTGTGAGACTTGAGAAGGAGACTGAATTCTTTTCAATCAAGCAGGGTGACTCAGAGTCTTTTGATGACTACGTGTCTTGTTTTATCCGCTTGTCCCGATATTCCTCATATCTACGGAAGATGGATGATGAGGAATGGAGTTTAGATATGCTCATCCATGGTCTGAGACGAGAATTGAGGAAGAGGTTGGCTACTCGTCTGTTCACCCATATATTTGGCATATGATAACGCTTACATCTATAGGGACCATGGTAACCAAGTTGTGTTGGATAGCCAACATCAACAGAATAATATTTGCCTAATAAATATTGAAATATATTCAAACTGTTAAATAAGTATAAGTGCAGAATGAAAGTAATTGACAGAAAGGTGACAGAAATATACCTGCAGGTGGATAAGGGAAGTTCATAGATGGATTTGAAACAGTAGATTGAAACACACGATCACCATATGCAGTACCTTCCCAGCCCACCAACAAGCACATATCCCAATCACATATAGCCACATACAACCATTACATTTTGTCTTAGATATCCCTTTCTCTCGATATATTTATCCCCATTGCCAACAGTCATCACACACCTAATGTGCATTCCATCTATTTTCCTGTGCTAGATTGATGCAAGAATATAATACCTTGTGCAAAAGCCTACTGATCGTTTCCCCTGAATGTTGAAAGAGTTCTTGTACCACCCTGTTGCCTACTCCATGGCCAACGGTGAGCAAAAACATGGCAACTATTTCCTCGATCCCAACGTTCATTGAATTTTGTAAGCCATGTTCGACCAATTTATGACACAAGCTGTAAAAGATATGTTTTGCACTCTAAACATGTCATGACAGCGTGAACCATGGGTTGCCAATATCTCTTACACCCATAAATGACTAATGTGTTTACATGTTTTGTATGGTTCTTTGCACATGAAAGGCACCCAATATTAACATATCAATGCGGTAAATCGTTCATACTCATCTGATTCATCGTTTATAAGAAATATAACTCGAGACTGGTCATCTTCCTCCACCATGTTGGTAAGTTTTGATTGTTTAAATTTGCCATTGATACAGCACCTTACGAGTGTGATTAAAAATTCAAGTATGAGTAATGGAAGAAAAAAATTCCAAATAAGGACTCAGTGACACAGGTAAACAGATTCAAGTGATAAAGGCATAAAATATTTTTCACAAAGCATGTTGTCATGAAGTCTGATATTGTCATCTTGTGCAAACACAAACATAACAAAACATAGTTCAGGTACATCTACAAGTCATAAATTGTAAAGCACAACCACGAACTCCATATTCCATTTACAGAGTGACACAAATGTTTCTCGGTTAGTCTCATCCATGATTAGCTTGATACAATGGTGTCGAAAGTTCTCATCACGTACGACTTCATCAATATCAAGCAACTTATTCAAAGCAACATCGACACTAACATCTCTAAAAGCATCTAATGTTACTGCTCTGACCTTGGATGCATTTGCCATCTCACTAACTGCATCTGCAATTTGTCTTGAAGCTGGCACTTTCTGCTTCTTTCTCTGCCCAGAC
The DNA here is from genome assembly GCA_963855925.1 of Inga laurina. Lineage (NCBI taxonomy): Eukaryota > Viridiplantae > Streptophyta > Magnoliopsida > Fabales > Fabaceae > Inga > Inga laurina. Next base: position 43,700,916 of record OY979709.1, on the reverse strand, counting down.
CCTTCACCTATCTTCCTCTTACCCCGACTTCCTGACTCAAAACCAACGGTTGATGGAGTGCTTGTTGTTAAGCCAATGCTAGCCAACTCAACTATCACTCCTGTACTAGGCACTGGGTTAGCACTAAACATATCATCTTCACTGTCCCCTGACCCTTCTTCTTCATTCATTATTGGTCTGTACACATCTTCCTCCTCAGCCTCTTCTGTCTGTGTTTGTGGATTTGCAAAAGACGGTGCAAAAATATCCTCGCTAGTTGCCATATTATCCGTAGTTCTCTTTCAAACTTGAGGCTTGTATGTCTGAACTTTCTATATGATGAATTTTCCTACATGCAAAGAAGAAACCAAAAAGCAATTAATTAACCAAAACGAATCAGTGGAGAGGAAAATAAATTAAACATATAAGCTACTAAAATTCTTTTTTACCTATATTTTCCGTTGCCACCACTTATTTGATGCGAGGAATTTACCTGTAATTGGGTTTCTACTCACACCAGTCTCTTTGATTAATGAATCCCAAGTCTTGAAATCTTTTCTAAAGATATATAATATATTCTTCAATCGTTTCTTCTTATATTCTTTCCTAGTCTTCTCATTAAATGTAGACACAATTCTCTTCCACCCTATCTTTGTAAAATGCATCCCACTGCATTCTTTTTTATAGATTTGCTCAACGTAGGCGTTGATAAAAATCTCAGTTGTCTCATCTCCCTAAATAACTCTATCCATATTTCTATGCCCAAAATTTAATTTGAAAATTATCAACAAATTTCATTCACGTAATGTCAAATATTATGAGAACCTTAAATATACTAATCATCCAAAACAGTTAAGATATTGATTTGATTCAAAATCGAAAAGGGGATCCACTTTAGTGTTAAAGAATTGGATTCTTTTCTTTTTGGCTAAAGACTACTTTTTTTGGTTAAAGACTACTTTTTTTTGCCTAAAGACATTGATTCAAAATCAAAAAGGAAAATGATATATTACTTTTTTTTGTATACAAAGACTTGCTTGGTGATAAATTGATCCAATATATATAGAATTTACAAGTAAAATAGAAAATGAGGGTGAATTTACCAATAATATATATATATATATATATAGAATTTTAAGTGGCATTCTTGGTGATAAATTGATCCAAATCAACCATGGCGACAGTGTAAGCACATCCTCAACAGTTTCCTGCCTCTTACCCATCCAGATAACAATTATTTTCACACTCTTCACATAAAAATCTTTCCTTTGTCCGGGCACATAATTGGGTCCCATAATTCTAACTTAAAACCCAATTGTTACTATTGATAACCCTTGCAACTATATACCATATTGATCCTTCTAAACTTCACAATATTGCTGTGAAGTTTATTTGCTTGAATTACAGTGTTGCTATGATAAATGTTAGGGCCGAAGAGAGACAGAAATGCTGAGGGTTAGGTGGACAGTTTAAATTGCAGTTAATGCTTATTAACAATCATAAAATTGGCGAATTCAATACCAAAAATCCACCCTTATCAGCTTAAATGGAATTGCGTGAAGAAAAAAGTACGAATGTTAATGACCTCCATCCAAACACTCAAGTTAAGCCCTTCATCCTCAATCATACGATTTGTCTAATAATCATGCGTTTTCACCCCAAATACATAGTACCAAACACTCACTCTATCGGTGAATACCCGTGTGAATGAGTGTCTGTGATGGCTATCTGTTCTTCGACCAGAAGAGAAGACATAAATAAGAGGCAGGAGAGAGAGAGAGAGTGAGGGTCAGTTGAGCTTTTCTCATAAGCTAAAAGCTCAAACATCTGACTTCTAACTAACATGTGATTGAGGAATAGTCCCAGGTTCCCAATCGCTTAACAAAACATCCCGTTTTTCATCATAAGCACCAAATCGTACGATTTGGCTTTCAATTGCATGATTGGCTCAACAAATTGCTATGCCAAACACTCACATACTTACCTTATGAACCATAAAAGTTACTCCCTCCGGTCCTTTTTATAAGTAACTTTTTTCCTGATTGCGCAAAATGAACTGGCGATTAAGATTAGTTAAAAACAATCAATGGGTAAAAAATGTCACGTCTTTTCTAAATATGTCATTATTTATATATAAGAGAGAATAGGTAATAAATGATTAAATAAAAGAGAATTAGTGGTGAGTGGAGATAATTAATATAAAGTTATGTATTTAATACAGGTAGAAAAGGAAAAGATAATTTAAATTTTGAGACACAAAAAGAAAATTACTTATATTGAAGACCATCCCTAAAAGAGAGAAAATTGCTTATAAATAAAACCAGAGAGAGTATTCTCCAAAAGCTAATCCAAACAGTAACCTTCACCTGAAAACCCAGTTCGTACACCGTAATTTCACCGGCTATGGACTTATGTTGAGAAAGTTGTCGAAAAGTATGTTCACGCAAGTCGAGATAAAACTCTTCTCACAAACTTACCTCGTATACCATAAATCACGTTAGAAAAGTAGCTTCTACCGCTAATCCAAACAGGCACTATTTTCACCTGTCTAGTACTTTCATTGTCATTTTTGTGGTTTGTTTGATCTCTTCTATTTTTTTTCAATTATACTCCTCCTAATCTTTAGTAGAAAAGCAACAATTCATTGTTATGAAATTTGAAAATAATGCAAGACTGAGAATTTTATAAAAATTTTAAATTAAAAGATTGAATGGAATTATTTTTAGAAAAAAAAGTGTGAAGGTGCAATTTTAACAACAACGTTTTATGTCAGGGGCAACTAGCACCATTAAGTTTTCAATTGTGCTAAAATAGACATAAACTTTATAAATAGGAACAATTTTACCAATGGCTTTAATTATGAGAAAAAGGATGTTAGTGGGTCTCATGTGGTGTACACGTGTCATTTTTTCCATCCTCGATTGTATTGAAAAACACACCTCAGCCATAGCTCTTCCTCTTTTCTCCATGATGTAAGTCTTCTCATCCTTGTAACTATATCTGTCACTCCTCCATTGAAGGTAAGCATTGCCACACTTCTCTCTTTCTCTCCCAAGTTTTAATCGAAGGCACTTTCCTCTCTTATTCAATATTTCGTTTGGCCTTCTCATACCAATATGGAAACGAGGAGAAAAGAATGCAACAACTGGTGGGAGCACTTTTTTGGTGAACAAGAGCTACAGGGGAGTGATAAAAAGAGGGCATGAAGGGTGGTTGGTGTAACCCCTACCTTGAAAGCCGCTAATATAGTTCAAAAACATGTAATAACTTAAACTGGAGACTAAAGGATAATTTAAAACTCATTGATTGTCCTAACTTAAGACAGGATTCGGTCCTGTGATAAAGTTAGTTTTCAAAAAATTTTCAAAACCTGTTTGATACGGCCTCACATCCATTTTTTGAATCTATTTGGCATGTTCGGTTCTGTTCTATTTATCAATATCAGAGTATTCAACAAAATTTTCTGATAGATTTCTGGGATCATTCATTAACTAAAAGGGTCTACAGGGCATATTCACACATTTTAGTTCCTATATCAGGGATTACATATAACTTCACAAGTCTACATCATATACAACATATACATTCATCCAAAAAATTGATAACCAATGCAAAGCTCTAAACTCCTAGTTGGGAGCACGAACCGCCCTTGATCACCTGCTTCTCTTTTTATCCACTTGCCCTGGCTGTAGTTTAGTCATTGGAAAGAGTGAGATTCATATGAATCTTAGTAGTAACATTTTTACTTATATGATATATAATAACAAAACATGTAAGCAATTATCACAAAGCAACATCACAATAGCATCCACAGCAGTAATCCTATGCGTGACTTTTATCACATTAACGACAGCTTTTACAACTATATGCACATTCATGACATTTGTCACATTAATTATAGCTCTTACAGCTGTATACACAATCACGACAGCTATCACAACTATATTCACAATCGTGACAGCTTTCACAGCTATATTCATAGCAACATTCACGTTCGTCACAATTCAATGATAAGCACATACATAGAAGGCATTATACATGATATAAGAGAAAGAGTTACTTCCTTGTTCTTTCCATTCATCCTTGGGCACCGATTTCTCACACCCAGGGTGGATGTAAAGTGCTATAAATCATAATCAAGGATGATAAGTTATTCCTTATTTCAAGTCTTAAATGACTCCAAAATATTTAGGGTTGGTTATCATTTGAGACCTTTAAGTGGCTACTAAAAACTTAAAAAAAAGCCTAAAGGGTTGGGGAGCACTAGACCAGAGACCATCTTTTAGAAGTTAAAAGTGCAAGATTTTGGGAGTTGGCCACGGCCAAGAGATGGTCAGAAAGTTTTGGGCTACGGCCAAGAACTACTAGCGGCAAGCAGGACAGAAACTTTTGAGCCGCGGCTAAGAACCATTTGGCTGCGACCAAGAATAGGTCAAAAGGTTTTGGGCCGTGCCCAAGACCCTTTTGGCAACTGTTAAGGACTGGTCATACACTTTTTGGCTGCAGCAAAAAACTGGCATGTTTCTTGGTTGACTTCCAACGACCATAACTTTACACACACATATCGAAATGACACAAAATTTATATCATTTTAAAGCTTGTCATGTCTACTACAATATTGGAAATTTTTAGAATTTTTGAACACTATTTACTCATTCAAAACACCATGCAAACAAGCTGCCCTGCACAGAATTTTCAATTGACAAAATTTTCAATTTTTCAACAAATGTTTCCAAAGATAAGAATTCACAACCGGGGCTACTCCCTATACAGTTTTTCGTATAGAATCCAATAGAAATATCAAAATAACCAAATCGACATTCCTTTCACATATTCTGTTTTAGGCAACAATTCAACATAAAATCCCAACATTGTCAAACTTCACATTTAAGACTCTAATAAAATTCATTTATCCAAACCACAACACAAGACACCATTTCTATAATTAAAACACCATAAACCCTCTAAAACCCTAATTACATGAAAATTAGGGAAAAAATCCACAAGCCAAAGTACTATACCAATTATCATAATATATATGTCAAAAGATTATTTTTGCTCACCCCTTCCACTATCTCTAGCTTGTTCTTTAATTCTCCAACCACTAGTTTTCCTTGAGCACACCAAGCACCTCCTCTTGAAAATATAAAACCATAGGAATGAAGCTCTCATCAAAGAGGAACAAGGTTAAAGAAGAGATTTTGAGCAATAGGGGTCATCTTCAAGGTCAAAATGCAAGAAATCGTGCTCACTTACCTTGATTTCTTCTTTGTCTTTCCTCCTCCTTCTTAGACGACAATGAGAGTTGAAGAGAGAGAGTATGAGATGATTATTAGTTTTTTTTTTCCACTCCCTCCATGCCCTTAGCCAACCTTAAAGAAGAAAGAGGGAAGAGAAAAGAGTTTGAAACTTTAACTTCAATCTAATTGTGCCCATGGTGCTATGTGTCAACATCTTAAGGCTTCTTCCAAAATGCATGTAACCAATTAGTTAATATAACTAATTCCATTAGCCATTTAGTCATACTTCTTACGCTTTAGCTGGTGGCTAATTTCTCCTTCGGTTGCTGACTAATTGGCAGATAAATTTCTTTCTTCCTGTTTTGCCCCTGACTATTGCAATTTCTATTGGATTGCCACTTAACACATTATTTGATTCCATTTCATCATGTCATGTGCCCTCCCCCTCTCTTTTAATTCAATTTAGGCTTTAACACCATAATTGAGCTTAAATACAGGGTTTGGGCACTTTCCACTGATAATTCGGGTTATAATTCACATTGTATTCTCCGAAGGTTTTTGTCTAACATTAATTACGTTCACTTTTAGAGTCATAAGCTCTTATACACATTTTGGGGCAATACAGTTGGTGAAGATATGCAACAGCATCAGGTAGCACAAGCACTGGCTGGGTACATTCGACACGGCAGAGGAGGCAGCCTGTATGTACAACGTAGCCGCTAGGCGATTGAGAAGATCAAAGGTGAGGACCAACTTTGAGATACCATCGGTATTTCCATTATTGTCACTGTTTCCTTTGTCTTCAAATTCAAGCTCAGAAGTGAAAAGCAAAGGGAAGGCTTTGGGGAATAACAAGAAATATTTTGTGCTTTTTAAAAAAATAGAATTTCAAAGTCAGCAATTTTGATCTACTTCTCTCACCTGCTCTTAATTTTCTTCTTCCTCCTATATCGGCAAAGACACCATGACTGAAAAGCTTCACCTTCGAGCTCCTACCCTCAGTGCTTCAATGTATTGCAAAGGTTGTGGGGCATAGATATGGAGATGAGAGAAAGAGAGAGGCGAGGTTGCAGAAGCTTAAAGACGATGTGAGCAAGGAGGTGGATAATTTGTTTGGCAATGTTATGGGACCTACTAACGTCCGTTTTCTCATAGTTAACGCCATTAGTAAAATTGCTCCAATTTATAAAGTTTACGTATACTTTAGCACCATCGAAAACTTAATGGTGCTAGTTGCCCCTAACACAAAATATTATTGTTAAAATTGCACCTTCACCCAAAAAAATTCTGATTTTACTTAAGATATCATAATTTTGGTTTATATTTGTAATTTATTGACTTTTTAGAAAAATGCATAATAATCATATTAATGTACCTGCTTCATGTTCCTTTGTTTTTATTTAAGAGTTGTATTCTTTGTAAATTTTAAAAATTGCAAAATGTCCCATGAGACCTATTTCATGTTTCTTTATTTTTCTACTTTTTTTTAAGAAATATTTTTCATCCAAATTAAACCCTACGCTTAATTAACTCCTTGATTTAAGATTACTTGATTATATCTTCATAATTGTCGTCAGACTTAGGGTGACTAGTTAGGGCACGTTGGGAAACCCATTTAGATGATCCTAGCATTCAAAAAGTGAATATGTAAATGTGTTTCTCTCATAGAGATCATAGCATTCGAAAAAGAGGATACGCAAATATGTTTATTAATAACATGGACACATTAATAGATAACAATGTATTACAGACGATTTTGCTTCCTTTGTAATTGTACTTTCCTGCAAGGTGGCTATTGACAGCTTTGGCCAGTTAAACGTTTATGGTTCCATATAGTTAAAATGCCATCAAACCGATAAATGTAATGTTGTTAATTGATAAACAATTCTATGTTGGACTCTTTGTTCCATGTAAAGAAAGGGCTCATGCAAATGGATTACCATTCTTTTATTCTCATACTTCATCAAAATGAAAGAACTATGGAATAAGTTGTAACATCTTAGCGCTATAATATCAGTATAAATCTGACTCTGATACCACATATAATATCTCAACACTTTGCTTTTGATATTGTCCATTCTCCAATCTTTTGTGTATCTCACCCTACCTACGCTATCACATGAATCATTTCTTCACTACCAATATAGAATGAACGTAGTTCTAATACCAAATGACGTAGGATAAACCACTAATGTGTGCTTCTATCGTTAAAGCAATCAATTAAACTATGTCCTAAATTATTATGCAGTTTAGGGTCAACCTTAGTCATTCTCCCAAGGAGCAAGCTATGGGTTTTCTTTAGGATTGATTTTCAAGTGACAAAAAATGCAATGGAACGGACCTAAACTAGAATGCAAAGCACTACTACCTAAATGCAATTAGACTAACTAAATGTACTAATGCAATTGATTCTAAAGCCTCTATGAGAATGAGACTAATCTATATGAATTGGAATGCAATTTTTGGGGGTTTTTTTATGAAAAAGGAATTCAAATGCTAAACAAAGAGAATAATCAAAAGCAAGACAATCAACAAGGGTTTAGTTCAATTATGATGGTGAAGGGGACAACTTAAGATTCACATGGATTTAGCTTTCTTAGCCATTCGATTTATTAGACCAAAGGGAGGTTGATGAAAAATTGGAATTAATAAACTTAATCACCTAATTGAAACATGGAAAACCCTCAAGCTCAATAACATTTATTCCACTAGAAAACTCATAATGAAATAAACGGTAGCTAATTAAATTCATTAAAAACCAATCACAATAATGTAAGATAGTTTTAAAAATCATTTTCACAATTGCCTAATTAAACAATTTGACAATTAATCAACCTAATTAAACAATCAAGAGATTAAACCCAAATTGACAATTAAATTAATAATGAAAACTCAATTAATAATCTAATTGACAATCAAAGGGTTTGCAAACAAAAATCCCAACAATCATTTAAGAACAAATCAATTCCAAAATATCAATTCAATCCAAATTAATAATAAGTTTACAATCTAAAACTAGATTGTTCTCAATTAATACAACTCAAAATCATTTAAAACTAAATAATCCCAATTCTTGAATTAAAAAGATAAAAAGAAAGACACTTCCCTGTAGTCTTCAAATGAAAGCTCCTAGGCTCTAGCTTCCTCCATGCTCCTCCCAGGTTGCTTCCTAAAAGAGCTTAAGCTGCCATAGAATTCTCCTCTTAAAACTCCAAACTTGTCACTGACATGAATAATATCCCAAGAAGGCTTAATGTGTGCGTTAGTGAAGAGTGAAAGAATGAATGGAGTGAATACTTGCAAGTGTGGGTCTCGTGAATGGATGTAAAGAGGATGGAAAGGTGTGTGGTGTCAATGGCAAAAGAACCAAGGTCGACAGCCTCTGTCCACCTCTGCATGTCTTGTTTCAGTGGGTGAGTCATCCTTTGGTAAAGAAATTACAGTGGCTGCATCCCTCCATACCTCATCTCCGCTTGATCTCTACTATATGCTGTGACGGCTAGGTTAATTAAGAGAGAGGAGGGGAGAGTATTTGGGTACCAACTTGAGCCCATTAAAATTTAAGAAGCCCAAATAAAATTCCACTATTAGATTCTCTTTTAGCTTTTAAGAAAATTTCTACACCGTAAGATCTTCTAATATGCTTTTCTTTGCCCTACAAGAATTAAATAAAATCATGATCTATCACATAATTGAAAATATTATCCAGTCACAAGATAACAATTAAGATATTAACAATTTAATCCCAATAATATCAAAATCAATTCAGATTTATATTATTTACTAAAATTGGCTAACTATCCAAATATTATCTAATAAATCCAAATTAGCCTAAAATAGTCCCTAAAATAAATGAATAAGGTGGCATAACATATATAGAATTTGGGATTTATCAACCACTTTCTAATACCAATTGACACAAAGATAATGAGAAGAGAAAAAAGTGTATAGTTACACTGTTATTCATGAGTCCAAAATATATCATAAACTTTTTCATTGAAATAGGTTTTCTTTGTGAGATCGAGCTTTGATACTAATTGATGTAGCACGGACTGGGCTCTGATATCAATTGACGTAACATGAACCAAGTTTCAATACCTATTAATGTATAACTGGGGAAAGGGATGGAGAAAAGCGACAACAAGAATATTTTGTTTGAAATAGGAAAATGCAAGTTAATCAAGGACATCTTTGTCAACCTGATCTATCATGTTAGAGCAATCTCCAAAGAATGGATCAAAAGTAATCATAACATGTAAATTAAAGAACATGATAGGAAAATTGAAGAAACTTAGGACCTTAAGGGAATACACATTATCTTTAAGCTAGACCGACTTTAAGTAGAGATAATGATGAAGTTGGCTGCCCCTCCACTACTAGTGAACATAGTTGGGTAAAGGTTGTAACTTGGGGAAGTCGCTTTATTGTGAAGGTAATAGACATACCACCTTACGATTCTTTGCCACTACCACCCTTAGTGATGCTTCGGCCCGCCTAATAGAAGCAAGTAATGATTTAATATGATATTCTAGTGCAATAGTAAATAAATGTTAGTTCATAGTTATTTAATTCATATTTTCATTTTAAGGTTGTTGATTGACTGGATTGTAATTCCAACTTTTTTTTCATAGTTGTACTAGTGAACATGTTTAGGTAAAGGTTGTAACTTAGGGAAGTTGCTTCATTGTAGAGGTAATGGACATACCAACTTACGGTTCTTTGCCAATGCCGCCCTTGGTGATGCTTTAACCCTGCCTACTAGAAGCAAGAGTAACAATTTAATATGATATTATAGTCCAGTAGTAAATAAATGTTAGTTCATAGTTATTCAAGCTTCTTTTTATGTTTTCATTTTACAGTTGTTGAGTGACTGGATTGTTTGGAGCAGTGATTTTAAAACCAAATGGTCAGATCAATCGATCCAGTGACATGAAAGTTCTTCAGTTCGTTTTACAAGGTTTAGCCGATTAACTAGTCCATCCATTTTGAGCTGCCTTTAACTGGCCTTTGGACCGAAAGCTGGAGTTAACAAAAAAAATCGAGACTGTTTTGAAAAAACCAAATGGCTCAAGTCTATCTCACACCTTCACTTGCTAGGCCACAAAATAAAAGGCGAAAGTCGGGAGTCTTCCTCTTTGAGTTCAGATTAGAGCAAACCAAAAAAGAAGAAAAGAGATGGAAGGAGAAGATGGAAGAAAATAACATGACAGGAGGGGAAAAGCGTAACCTCAAACACCCACATCTACAATACTACACAACAAAAATGAAAGGTTGCTTCTTTGACCTGTTGAAGGCCAGAGCTTTTTTAAATGACGGTGAAGGTCGGAGCTTTAGATATGAGAATGTGAAACATTGAAATGTTTTCTCTTAGATGTTTTGAATTTGTTGAGTGAGATAATTTTTTAAGTAGGATAAAAGTCAGTTTTTTTCATTTAATACTTGCAGGCTGGCCTACCACCTCAAACACAAAAGTTGGTAGGTAAGTTGATATATTTGACTATGACGCGTCCTAATATATGCTTTTCAGTGCAGGCACTGAGTCAATTTATGCATTTACCAACAAAGCATCATATGGTAGTATCAAGGAATGTACCACGGTATCTCAAAGGAACTCTAGGTCTTGGTATTTTGATTAGTTCATAAGGGAAACCGAAGCTAGAGTGCTATTGTGATGCTGATTGGGTAGCTTGTAGGACGACAAGGAGGTCTGTAACTGGTTACTTGTTAAAGCTTGGAGGGTCCTTAGTAATATGGAAAACTAAAAAGCAACCCACAATATCTAAATCATCAGCAGAGGCTAAATATAGAGCATTGAGCATGGTGACTTCTGAGGTGCTATAGGCTCAAGGATTATTGAAAGATCTTGGCATTGATCATGAAGAGCCAGTCAAAGTATATTGTGACGACAAAGCGGCAATTCATATAGCTGCTAACTCGGTATACCATGGGTGAACAAAACATATTGAGGTAGATTGTCACTTTATTCGTGAAAAGTAGAAATCAAAAGAGATCAATTTGAGGCATATTGGGTCCAAAAACCAGCAAGCAGATCTCTTAACAAAGGTTGTTGGTGGTACGGTGCAAAAATATTTCTTGGGCAAGTTAAGGACTTTTGATGTCTAAAGCCTCAAACTTGAGGGGGAGTCTAAGAAATAGGTTAGGTTTTATGTATAGGTTAGTTAGTATTTGTATTTGTATGTATTGTATTTGTATTTCAGGAGTAGCTTATGATTGGGCTTGCATTGGCTCAATGTAGGCTTACTTGTTCAACCCAAAAGATTGTGTATATAAAGGGCTGGAACTTGTGTTATATGGCTAATGAGATTTTTCCCAGTTTAATAAAATAACTCTCCTTTTCTTGCCACAAGTGTTGTGTTAAGTTTGGAATTTTAGGATTTTCATGGTATTAGAGCAAGGTCGATCTTTCAAGACTAGCAACCTAGTAACCAAGATCCAATCTTCACACAAGGTTTTAGTAGACAAGAACAGGGCTGCATTGAAGAAAAAGCTTCTCTATGCTGCAAGTCCAGAATTTAAGAACCATTAAAATATGGCCCAAGATTGAAGGCCTAAATTCAAGAACACTTCAACTCTATCCACCCTCCAGGCTGCAATTCAAGATCCAACCAAGACCCACCCGTGATTCACATCAAAGCTCCAGCAACTCAACTTGACTCGTTCTACCTCATGCTCACAATCTGAACCACAAAGCCTCACGATCATCTAATGCGATATGTAACCCCCGTACTTAAATAGGCCGTAATTAGTGTTTAAACACGATTTATAATTGAATTAAGAAATCAAGGATAATTAAAAACTTCTTACAAAACCTGTACTATGAGATCTCCTTTCATTTTTAAATAAAAACAATTGGTTTGTTCGATTTGTCACATATACAATATCAAAGTGCTAGCCAAATTCCTGACGTTCACCTAGGATAATATCATTAATCCAAGAGTTTTACAGGACATCATTGCCCATCTCAGTTTCCCATACCGAGGATTACACAATAACTATAATTCTATGGTCAACATGTTTATACAATTGTCCAAAATGATAACCAAAAACCAAAGGCTAAGACTACCGCTGGCAATCCTAGTCGCCCTTGTTTACTTACTTATTCCTTGACCTGCTTGCCCTAGCTAAAATCGTTAATTGGAAAGAGTGAGATTCAAAAGAATCCCAATAGTAACAGTTTACGTATATGATGCATAATTAAATAAAGTATGTAAGCATATATCACAATGCAACAATAACATTATTCAAGGCCGGGCAAACCACCACGTCCCCTCAATCATTCAAGGCCGGGCTCACGCCACGTCCCCTATTCAAGGCCGGGTTTACCACCACGTCCCCTCATACATTCAATGATAAATATCAAACAAGTAATACATTACATATGATATAGGATAAAGTTTCACTACCTTAGTCTTTCTGTTCTTGATCAGGCACAGCCCTTCTACGCTCCGGAAAAATATCAAATCCTAAAGTCATAATTAAGGACGACAAGTTATCACTTATCCCAATACTCAAATGACTTCAAAAACACTTAGATTTGGTTATCATTAAAGTCCCTTAGGTAGCTACTAGAAGGCCAAACAACTGCCTAAAGGGTTGGGAAGTACTATCTTAAAGACCACCCTTTTTAGTATGCCTCGTAAAACGTGTCGCTTCTGGCTTTCGACTCGGTCTTAAAATATTAAATGTACAAGAAATAGGTCATAACCTATCCAAGTATCATTTTAGACTCTTCCATAGTGTTTCTTGTGGTTATATTAGTCTCTGGTGAAAATTTACCAAAATGCCCTCGGGACCCCAGGCCGACCCCGCTGTACCCAGCCCGATGGCACGTTTTTCCAAAATTTTGACTAAATTATTACATAATACATTTTCTCATTTCTTTCTCTATTTCATTTAGCATTCCCTCATTTTAGCCCAAAAAATTACTTTTTCACATAATTATGCTAAAATATAGGGTGTTGGGTGTTTCCAATAATTAATCTAGATCTCAAATCAACTTTAATTCACAAAATCATTCTAAAAAATGTCATTAGTCTTTAATCAAAATTTGGGGCATTATACGATGCACCCAAATCCCTACATGAAATCAAAATACCAAGACCTGGAGTTCCTTTGAGATATCGTAGTACATTTCTTGTTGCTGCCATATGATGCTTTTATTGGTAAATGCATAAATTGACTCAGTGCCTGCACTAAAAAGCATATATTAGGACGCATCATAGTCAAATATATCAACTTACCTACCAACTTTTGTGTTTGAGGTGGCGGGCCAGCCTGCAAGTATTAAATGGAAAAAAATGACTTTCTTCCCACTCAACAAATTCAAAACATCTAAGAGAAAACATTTCATTATTTCACATTCTCATATCTAAAGCTCCAACTGTAATACCCTGAATTTTGAGACTTGAGCTTAGAGAATAAGCCTGAGGTTAAGGGACTACTAAGCCCTGGTTTAGCAGGATCCCAAACTAGATTAAGAAATATGAAAATGAGTTTGATGGTGATTCCAAGGGAATTGCCATAATCAGGGGCAAAACGATAAAGTTACCGACCAATTGATCGGTTACCGAGGAGGAAACTTATTGGTAACTTCAAGATCAATGGCTAGGATTGAATTGTGCAATAGATCAAGGGGCGAAATCCTATGTGCTTATGTGTATGTAAGCTCATGAGAGTTGAAGCAAGATGGTGACAAGTGGCAACTTGTGGACCATTAGATCATGGTCAAAGATTCAACTATCTTCCCTCTCTCTTCTCTCCCTTAAGTCGGTTGTGTGTGTGTGTGGGAAGCTAAATCTACTTCTTTTCATCATCATCACCATCTCTCATCTCTCTCTCTTGTTTCTCCATTTTCGGTGAGCTCAAGGTGGAGAAAGAAAAAGAAAAGGTGAGTTTTGTCTTGGTAGATGTCCTTTTTTGCTTAAATCATCTTCTATAAAGTTATTCATAGGGATGAGAGCTTCATTGCTATGGTTTTAGATTTGTGAAAGAAGGTGTTTTGAGAGCTTGAGAAAACTTGAAGGTTGTGGAATCAAGGAAGTGTCTTGGGAAAGAGGAAGAGGTGAGTGTTTGCTCCCTTTTGATCTATTATTTGTGATTTATGGTTGAGTTTTGTGATTTGTGGAATTTGCCCTAATTTTGGTATAATTGTGAAATGAGTTATTTGAATGAGTATTGTGGTTAATATGGTGTCATAGTGTGTTTTGATGCCATTAGAATTGATTTGAGTTATTGGGAGTAAAAGTTGTGGAATTTGGTAAAGTGTGTGATAAGTGTGACCAATGCGGGGAAAATGTCATTGTGGTATGATTTTGTTTGTTTTGAGGTTTCCAATGGGTTCTTGTGTGAAATTATGTGGGAACAGCCTTATGTAAGAATTTTAAGACCATTTGAGACATATTGGTTGAGTAGTGAAAATTTTGATATCTGCTGCGTTTTGGGTTCTGATACTGCCTCACTCGAGTAACAGGGGTCTCACTCGAGTGATACAGCATATTTTCCCTTTCCCCTTCAGTTTTGGTTGTACTTGCTTGTGGAAGAAGTGAGGGTGTGTTTCCTTACCTGCGAGTGAAGTAGGTCTTCACTCGAGTGCACCATGGCTCACTCGAGTGAATATGTGTTATGTGCCAAGAGCCGCTTCTCGGGTTGTCACTCGCAGTTGGTTTTTCAAGAGTGTGAGTTAGCACGCGTGAGTTTTGTGGCCTCACTCGAGTGCCAGAGCTAGTGCTCAAGTGTACTTCTGGCTCTGGATTTTCTGTGGCTCTCAGGTGGTCACTTCTTGAGCCTCACTCGGTGGAACTCGGGTGCTTGAAGAGGCATCACTCGAGTGTTGAGGTTATCACTCGAGTAAGGTCATCTTTACTCAAGTGCTATAGTCAAAAAGGGGATTTTGAGGATTCAAAAGATGGTCTTTTCTCAAGTATTTCCCAACCCTTTAGGTATATTTTTAGACCTATAATAGCCACCTAAAGAGTTTAAATGATAACCAACTTAAAGTACTATGGAATTAAGAACTTGGAAAAGAAATTGAAGGGTGTCCCTAATTTGGTTTATAGGATTTGACATTTGTCGCTCTCGTGAGCCTATTGTGCTGAGGAATGTCAGGAAAGAATCAGGTAGTGACTCTTTCTCTTATGATGTGTGTGAAACATTATATGTATGTTTGTCATGCATTGTGAATACTTTATGATACATTGTGATGCTTTGAGTTCGCAACGAAAGCTTATGCATAGTGATGCTTTGTGATACATAGAGATCACAGCGAAAGCTTATGCATAGAGTTTACAGCCATGAGTATGTCGCATGTGATGTGAGCCATGATACATTGTGATGCTACTAATATGACCTTATATGCTATGTGTTTATGCACTGTGTGAGTGATTTGTTACTACTAGGATTCTCTTGAATCTCATTCTTTCCAATGACTAACATTTCAGACAAGGCAAGTGACTTTAAAGAGAAGCAGGCAACCAGGAGCGATTAGGGCCCCTCTGGGGGAATATTTGATTTTGGGATGTTGGTTATCTATTTTTGAATTGGGATTACTGTATATTTGGGGGTGTAAATGGTACATTTGGTTTTGATCATGTAATCCCCTAGTTGAGACTTATAAACCCTTAGTTTATATATGTGTAAATCCCGGGAGTTGCCAAGAATTTGGCTATATACTTTGATATATATGAATGTGAATTAACTGCACAGGTAATTATATTCGAAATTTGAAATTGAGAACAGGATAAGGAAAAGTTGTGAAAGTTTTTGTGAAAACCCTATTATCAGACAGGGATTAAAATGAGTTTAGAATTATCTTACGGTCTCTAAACCATTTTAACTATACGTTATCGAATCATAATTACACTGATCAAGGCAGGGGGTTACACCGACCTTCACCTTCATTTAAAAAAGCTCCGACCTTCAACAGGTCCAAGAAGCAACCTTTCATTTTTGTTGTGTAGCGTTGTGAATGTGGGTGTTTGAGGTTATGCTTTTCCCCTCCTGTCATGTTATTTTCTTCCATCTTCTCCTTCCATCTCCTTTCTTCTTTTTTGGTTTGCTCTAATCTCAACTCAAAGAGGAAGACTCTTGACTTTATATAATTATTTTTTACTCATTTTCTCTCCTATAATACTCTTTTCATAAATAAAAGCATATTTGGGAAAGACATCACAATTTTGACACGTTTAATATTTTTAACTAATTTTAAGGGGCAATTCATTTTGTGTAGTTACGATGTTGTTGCTTATAAAAATGACTATATTGTTTCAATCTATCTTTGTCAAGGTCACAATTGTTTTTGGCAATCATTTTTTCTTTTGTTTTTAAGGTATTACTTGTTTCTTTTCATGGTTTATAGGTTTAAGATGTGTGAGAAAATGCACTTAGCTAAGGTAATTTTGATGTTCAAGAATTTACTATCCTCACTAAAGCCTCTTCTTTTTTTTCCCCCAAAGCCTATCTTGCACAAAAGCACTCTGAAAGTATGCATACATATAATCAACTTAACTTATACATGCCATATAATTATTGAACTGAATATTTTATTTGTTTTTATACTATTAATTATGTTTTTTTCTAGTGGTCTATGTAAGTGGAGGAAATGCTTAGCTATTATGAAGAAATAGGTGAATAGGAATTTGCTATGATGTAGTATATAATAATTGCTCTAGCATAGCATTTATGAGTTACTCCCTCTTGTTCTAAATATAAGACAAAGTTGACTTTTTTTGGAGAGATTAAGAAAACTAAATAAGCTATTTAATCATATCATATGTTATGTATCCTTAAATTATATATTAGTTTATTAATCAAACTAATTAGTTTGGAGAAAAAAATATAAATATAAATACTATAAGCTAATATAATTAGCTTCATTAATTTCTCCAAAAAAAGTCAACTTTATCTTATATTTAAGATCGAAGAAAGTATTGATTTCATATATTTAGTATGTTTTGAGAGTAAGGGTGTGTTTGGTTTGAGGGGAGAGGAGGGGAACGGGTGGGAGGGAAATCAAAATTTTGACTTTAATTCCCTCCCCTCCCTTTAAACAAAACAAAAGATCCCCTCCCCTCCCCTCTGTTTTGACAAACCAAACAAGGTAACATACCCTCCCCTCAAACCAAACACACCCTAAGTATTTCAAATCTAATAATTGTTTTGATAGACATTTCTCTATTTTTAATATATTAATTATTATTTTTGGTAAAGAGGATTTGACTGATGTAGAAAATGCGCTTAGTTATTTTAAAAGTTTTGATTTTGATATTCAAGAACTTACCACACATATACGTGGTAAGGTTACAAGGTCATAATCATAAAATAAGTGCATTTTCTCCTTCAACTAAAACCTTGGTACTATAAAAATGAAACATAATTAATAACTTAGGAACAAAAAATATCTGACAAAGCAAATATTAGTATTGGAATCTTACTTTCAAAATGCCCTACATTTATGATATTAATACTTTGTAAATGATTGGTTGAAGCATTTGTTCTATGTATCTCTTTGAACTTTTCCTCTTTACAAATTTTTCATAATAACTTAGTGATTTTCCTCTATAAAGTAAAGTTCCCTTTTTCTCAAACAAAAAGGAGCATAAGCCCTAAACTACAATATTCTTGCTTATTCTTTGTCACGAGATTGCTTCTTTAGTCAAGGATAATGTTGCAAATATTACATTGATTTACTTTTACTAATACTATAGGCATAGTATGTCATTAGGTTCGAACACTTGACATGTGGGAGGATTTTCAATCTTAACATCAACATGACACCTGCACGTTGACTTGATTTGCTTTTACTCATTCTTTGTAATAAATCCGATTAATTTTCCCCTTTCCTTTTTGCGTGAAATCAACTATATCCTTCTAAACCTTGTAGCTGATCATTCATTGGTCCTGCTAAGCATCTGACTTGGACAAATAAACTAATATCATTGGTTCTTAAATTGAATGTCTCCAAATATGCCACTTCATCAAACCAAGTCACCTTATATTGATGTAAGGACTGAAAAAGTCTTCTATATTTATCATCTCATTGGTCTATTAATTTCATTTCACCAAGCTACAATTAATGGTCACTAATTCATGCTCCCTCATCAATTTCCCATATATGCTCTCCCCAATCCAGTGATAGATAATTTAAATTACTGACCCCTATTGGTTGTGCCAGTTCCATGAGTACATGGTCACCATCGTGCAAGTTTTGATGGTAGCATCCTTCCATTACTATTCCATTATAAAGTCACAAATAGCCTACGTAAAGATTCACACCATTCCTTTAATAATTAGTATTCTTCACACATACCTCAAATACAGTTCGATGGCTATCAGGCATGTTTCCTCTTTCATGCACGTTGATGCCAATCACAACAACTGGGTCATTGTTACGAAGGTCATTGAGAAGTTCTGGGACATTCCTTATGCGAGCAGTCATCATCAACTTTCATTCAATGCAGTCCTGACTGATGCTAATGTTTATATTCTGGCATTTCCTTTCTTATTTAGTTGTATATGATATTTTTCTAGCATGTCTTACATATACATTTTGTTGTTATTTTCTCTTCAAACATATTTCAGGGTTACGTGGTGCTGGCTGTCATTCGTCGTCGCGACATTATTAGGAAGTTATGTGGTGTGCTTGTCCCTGGGTTCACCTTCATCCTCAAGAATTTCACAGTGGAGGTCGGACCTAACATCATCAACCCAGACCTCAAGATAGTTATTGAAGATTTTTCTGAACTGGAGTTCCTGAATAATGTTATTAAAACACCTTCCATTGTTTTCCAGCCTCTTCTGACATTGGCAACTACTACTTACGTTGAGCCTACACTCATTAGTAAAAATCTTTTGCTTTATACTCTCATTTTTCTATTTCTTACCAACTACATTGTAACAGATCTTGAAATCAAACTTTTGTTTATCTTGGATCCCAGATGTCGTTGGCCTTGTGTCTGGTGTGTTTGAAGCAAGTGATGTTCATATTGATGGAGAGACTATTAACCAGTTCAACTTTGAAATAATGGATGAATGGTGTGACCCTTTACACTTCCAAAAAATATATAACTTTGTCCTGTTAAGTTACATAAATTTAGGTTTTCCATATATGTATTTAATCACAGCTTCTTCATTTTGTCTCAGTGGGAACCCATTCCACTGTTGTTTCAGAGGAACTCCAGCCTATTGGGCTTCTATCAACTATGCTTCTGTGGTGGACAAGGATGATGTTGTTGTTGCATTGGTTTGGGTTAAGCTTGAACGCCTAAGAGGTCTCAAACTTGAACATAATTTCATTCCTAATCATTTTTTTAGGAATTTCTACACTAATAACCAGAATTATGAACAACTAATATTCATATTACGTCCAGGTCCTAAAAATCTATTTATGAGTCACTGTGATATTTCTGAGGCTATCTTCAATTACAAACACCATGCAGTGGACAAGTTCCATGCTAAGCTCAATCACCTCTGCATTCAAGATGGTGTTGCCTACAATGATTTTACGTCTGATTAACAAATTGGAATAATTTCTGTGTTGTCAGTCTTAGTCTATGAATCTTTTGATCAATAATCATTGCAATGTCATTTTTAAACTCTTTGAAGTATCCGTGTTTATGTTACCAGTCGATAAATTTTCATTGTGTCGTATGTTGCTTATTTCACTGAAGTTTAATCTATGTAATACCGGTCTATCTTTCAAACCTTTTTGTTATCATGATTACTGTCACAAAATCATGCTACTCTTAGTGGAATGCAATCATTTGACCCTTTTATGTTACTGGTTTGGTTTTACATTCATCGTTATTGACAAAAGAATTACAACTCATGTAATTTAAATTATGATCAAAGTTTCACAATGCTTGGCCTTATGATTTACAACTTTCATCAGGCACAATTAAATGCCAACTACCAAAATTTAATAACTATGGTATTAAATTTTTAAACCTACGTTTAAATGTCATCTACTCCCAATAAGCTATAATCTTCAAACTTCCTGGCACCTATTTCGATGAGTTAGTTTAGCTTCCACAACTACTATTTCGAGCAATAATTACATTTGTTTATAACCAAGCAACGTATTCACTTTATCCAACTTCCAATATGCATCTGATTAAAATGAACATCAACGTCCTATTGATTCCCCACCTGCTATTGTCATATAAAGTTCACCTTTAATGTATTATCATTTACTAATTAAAATTCACTCAAGAATGAACCGTTATTTGTCTTCCTTTTTTTAACATATAATTAAAGATACGGTGTTCGTTAAAGTTCATGATTTGCAGGATTTTTCATTACATCCACATGTCTCCATCAATCCCCTCTTTCGAAAATGGCTTCCAAAGAAATACTTTCTATTTCTGATCTATTCATTGGTCCATCAAACAGAATTATCCATCTCAGTGTCGATAACATTATCAAGATCTAGACGTTTGCTTAGCGATATTGCAACATTCACAAACAAACTGTGCTGGAGCTTAAACATGTCCTTTTTTTTTGACAACTCTGTCAGCAATACTTATACTATTACATCTCATATAATAAATTTAATATCTTAATGAATGTTAACATAATTTTACTCCAATATTTTATGTGGGGGCC
Organism: Inga laurina; assembly: GCA_963855925.1. Taxonomy (NCBI): domain Eukaryota; kingdom Viridiplantae; phylum Streptophyta; class Magnoliopsida; order Fabales; family Fabaceae; genus Inga; species Inga laurina. Next base: position 43,680,079 of record OY979709.1, on the reverse strand, counting down.
TCAATAAATTATTATATGTCATTATCGTTTTCTTCTCCAATTACAAATCCATTTGACTTAATGAAAGGTGAAGTGTGACTTTTTATAGGGCCCATGTATTACTTTGACCATTAATTCTTCTTAGTTAACCTATATACTTGCATTTTCACTCTTCTGCATTCATGTTTCATACTCATTCGTTTTCCCAACCATATCAACATTTTACAAATTAAATATATGAGTTACGTGGATTTACTTAAGTCAATTAGACCATCATTGTCATGTAACTTTTGTAATCACAATTGCTAATTATCTATGACACCCTGTTGTTCTAGATATTTGGCCAATAATTATAATCAAATATGTCACATTATTACTATGTCAGTTCCCATGTTAAAAAATTTTCCAAATATTACTCAATCCATGTGCAGTCAATCCACATTCACGAGCAGTTTTCAGTTCAAAAAACATCAGGCTGGATGTGACACTTGTCCTCCATGCGTTTTCACAAAATTGCAACGAATTCAATGTTCACTTCGATTCACTTTCTTCATTGATTACTAGATAAATATTCTTCCAACTTCCTTTCCTTACTGGCCATTAGGAGAATTTACAGGATGTGCGTGATTTCGAGGCATTATATTAGGATCTTTCATATGTTGATTTTTACATTTGGTAGGTCTATCAATTTCAGTTGATAGAGCAAATATTACGGCTGTAAATAATAAGGGCATTTAATTATGACAGTTGTCAGGGAACAAAAAAATATGAACACTTCTTTCCATTCGCATTTGTGGAGCTTTGATGTACATCCTTATCATTGGTCAAACTATGCGGTTACTGCACGCTACTGATCATATTGTGTTCACACACAACCGTCATTCAAGAATTACAAATGTTTCCAATCGTTGAACCAGTTTGACATGCTAGAGATAATTATTAATAGTTAATTATAATCCTCCGTAATTGAAGCAACTATTATATACTTATCAATAAAAAATGTGAATAACCATGACTAATGCATACTTACAAAATGTAACAAGGAAACCTTTTTCCTAACCGACGTCAGCTATTTATTTATGGGGGTTTAAGATTTATTAAGGCAGATGCAACAAACCCATTCATTGCTTCCTGACAAGATACGCCTATTTAATACCATCTTCTTCCTATGATTTCTGCATTATACCCTGTGCAAATATCAAATCTCCCTCTCCTACAACAATCAATCCTCCACGCAGTCTAGCTTGGGGATATCTTACCCACTAAAAGTGAAAACAGACAGTAAGAACATCTAAACTCTTTTGTATACTGTTGCATCTAATCTTTATGATTTCAGAACTGACCTAAGTATTGCTCTTACCATTTGATATGTCTAGCTTTACAAAGATGATAACGAAGGTGATACTTAGTCAAGTCAACGACAGTAAGGACACATGGTCAATTCATGCAAAGGTTCTGAGGAAGTGGGTTGTGAGAAGGAAGATGGCTCCTTACGCTATATGGAAGTTTGGTATGATTTTAGTTGATGAAGAGGTCAGCAAAGTACGCATTAGTGTTTCTCTCTTTCTTTACAATACAATTTGTTCTTCATACCTCTTAATTATATATTGATCTGAATCTTAGACTCTTCACCTATTTCAATATTTCCTTCCACAGTTGACTAGGATTGAGGTTAATGCAACTCACAAAAATCTTCTAGAACGTTATTCTGATGAACCTGTGGAAGGGGTTGTGTACAAATTTGAGCATTTCGAAGTTGTTGAAAATGATGATAAGTATAGGGTTACCACAAATCCTTGGCGATTAAACTTTCATCCCCATACTTATGTTGAAGAATCAGATATCAACATTCCAGATGAGGCATACAATTTTGTAACAGTCTCAAATATATTATATGGAACTCATACAGATGATGGCTTGATTGGTGTGTGTTTTACTAAATAATATTCCACTTGATAAAAAATTTAAACTTCAATAGCATTATGCAGTTGCACATTTATTCACAATCCATTGCAACTCATGAGTTCTTGCAATACTTTTCTCTTCTTAGATGTTGTTGGGTTCTTGCAAGCTTTTGGACGCCTGCATGACCAAAGGCGTGAGCATGACGTGATCAAGAGGCTGAATTTTAGCATTGCAGATCAAAGGTAACATATCCTGACAAACACTCTTACAGTTATATTAACCATGATATAGTTTGCATTATTATATTCTTATTGTACCTACGAACAATTTACACTTTCAAAAACATAACAGTGAAAACTCTATTAACATCACCCTATTTGGAGCATGCGCTGAGGAAACATATGGCAAGAAACTTGAAGATATGGAGCCGCCTATCACAGTCATCGTTAGGTTTGCAAGGGTTAACAGAAATTCATGTTATTAACATTCAATAACTATAAATCAGTGATATATGTCTAGACTTAATTTATGACGTATTTTCATTTTCAAGTGTTGTGGTGCACCATCAATAATTACATTATATATATAACATGTAGATTATGGACATCTAAGTAATGCTTTTAACGCTACCCTTGTGACATTCAATCCAAACATACCAGAGGCACATCTGTTGAAAGAAAGGTGTGCTCAACATTACAATACACATTGGATAGTATGTTAGATAATGTGTTTGACTTATGTGATGCTTTTTAAACTATTCACGTGCAGACTCAACCAGGAATCTCAGGGAAGTCAAGTGTTTAGCCAAATCTCAAGTGCAGATACTCACACTTACTCCAATGAGTCACTTCTTTCATTTCAGACAAGGATCCAAGTTTCTGAAATCTTAAAAATAGAACAAGTAATTTTATATTTTTCAAATTCCATATTAAAATGCATTAGTCACATACTTGGTAAAGTTATATACAACAGTATTAAATTGACTAACCAACCATGAAATCTGATTCCTTTAGGAGTGTGATATTGTGACCAAGGTTACAATTCAGAAGCTTGAAACGCTTTATGGATGGGTGTACGATGCATGTCCTTGTGACAAGAAACCTGAATATCAGCCCAATGGCTCTCTCAAATGTACCAGATGTGACAAGGATGTTTTGATGACCGTGCCTAAGTATGTTTGCTTCTTCCACTCCTATTTCATTTTTTAAACAAGTTACATCCCACATCTTTTGTGCACATATTTTTTCCATCCACAGATATAAAGTTCACTATAAAGTGTTTGACACTACCGGCAAGTGTTCACTCATGTTTTTTGATCGTCATGCAACGGAGTTGTTGGGAAAGTCTGCAGCCAAGATGAGGGATGACATGTTTACGGTAAATTCATTTTTCATGCTTACGGTTATTTGAAAATCACTTTATCATATGATTTTAGACATTTTCAGACGTATATATATATATATATTAAATAATCAAGCAGGATGGGAAAATATCTTCGATCCCAGAGGAGCTGGACCAAATTTCTAGAAAAGTTGTCGTTGTGAAACTTAGGGTCAAGAGTCACAATATTAAACATAGATCAAGTAGCATTTATGTTACTCAACTTTGTTCTGAACATCACTTGGTCCAACAGTTTACTTATTCAGTTGGACAGGTATAATTTTAAAAATTTTACCATGCATGTTTAGTACTTTGTTAATTCGAATATTATTTTCATGGATTAAACAATTGTTTATATTTTCTTTTTAGGAAAATCAACAGAATTTTATAGAGGTACTTTCGCAGCCCACACTTATTTATTATATTTAATAACTAAATTTAATAAAAAAATTTATACTTTGTTCCACATGTAGGAATCTTCTGCATCGAGGGAGACTGTTCAGACTACATCACAGGTGAATGTCATCGATGATGATGATCCAACACTTTCCCAGCTCATAACTCCGCCAGAGCTGACCACCAAGAGGAAGAAAATTACTGGTGTTGTCATCCATGAAGTTGAAGAAGGTGGGATTTCTGGACTGCCCACTCCTAAGTTCAGCTTTACGAAGCCTATCAAGAATATCAAGAAGGAGAAGTGATAAGATGGCCTGTTTAAGAATTTAAGGAATTAAGCCGTTAATTTATCATCAATGGTTTTTCTTTTGTTCATCGGTTAATTTCATTTTATTTTGGATTCGTAGACATCATTTGGATTCGCAAGTTCCTATCAATCCACTTTTGTTCAAGTCGTCATCCATCACATTTGCTTATAAATTTTAGTTATCTATTTCATCATTCTTAAAGAATTAGATTTCAGAATCTTTATCATGTTGCTGGTTTTGCCGACTTATTAGTTATCGCAATTTTTTATAAAGTAACAAAGCAATAAATACTACTTCATCATTTCGACAAAAAAAAACCTACTATATCAAGGAATTTATACATTACAAATTAGGTGCCAGTACAAATTTTAATGTCCAATCGTCCATTGAAACATGCACAACTTAATACAGATTCATTAAAACTTCATGCAAACTAAGACACTGAGTGATAGTCCTGGTAACTGTTATTATTTGAAGAACTAAAAGAATGTTTTCATCTAATACTAATGGCGTGATAACTTCATCTTTATTAGGGTTTAGTACATCTATGATTTGTTGTGTTTCTAATACATTGGTAAATAAAATATCATACTTAAGGTTATGACCACAAAATCATACTGAGATATGCTTTAGAGTTTAAATTGGTGGAGTCCGGAAAAAAGACAATCATAATTTCTTAAACCCTATCAAGATAATGCTGAAATATGGAAGTGCAAAAAATACTGGACCTGAATTGAAAAAGGACAATCATAATTTCTTACATAAAATTGTTGGAGAGTTCAATATATAATCATTTATAACGAATTCACACACAGATTAAAAAATTACATGAATGAATGGATTACAATTACTGAGATAATAAGTACTTTAGGCAATATTTAACTTATTTCAATGCATAATGTAAATATTAACAATTAGTAGGTTTTGACTTTATTAATTGGAATTATTAATTCTTATACTTCTCACGTTGATAACGATATAATACATTGGAATTCATGAATTCCCACATAATCACTCATCGGCCATATTTAACTAAAAGTATATATTCATATGATAATTGTCAACTAATGGTTGGTTAATTCACAGCCGACAAGACATTATTTCCCATTACTTCCACCTACAACAGAATTAATGAATCATTAGACTTATTTTCCTGCTAAAGTGGTGATCCGTGTCAACTATTGATTCACATGAAAAAGATCCATCCATCCATTAAACAATAAGAAACAATCAACGGTCATCCATCATCATTACACTAGTATTGTTTTTACTATTTAACTACTATTGTTAATATTCGGATTGTGCTTTACAACATCCATATTTTCTTCAGAAAAAGTCAGAATGAAGACCAACAAATCGATGCTCACGGAGAATGAACAAAGGAATTTGAAAGGTAAGACTTTCATCAACGCTACTAGACCTCACAGGCATGCCTTTCATTCCTCACAAGTTGAGCTATTTTGCAGGAAAAAGGAAATCTGTAGATTTCCTTTCAGCAGATACACGTTGTAATGTTGCTTCACTTAGTGAATATATTGTTACCCTAATTCGGTCGTACGCTGGATCATCCGTTAACAAAGAAAAATTGTTGACTCCACAGTCGGAAGTTATTAGCCCAATACCTAACAACCAAAGTAGGGCTATCTTAACAGACATAAGTAACATTTCCAACCTCTCAGGATCTACTACTGGGAACTCCATGGTTTCTTCTTATGTTAACAATTTGAATTCAAATGGCAGTTGTGTAACTAATGCACACAGGGTTGTTAGGAAAAAGTCATAAAAAAAATGACGCATCTATTGGTCAAGTCAGGACGAATCTTTGCACCAGACTTAACGAGCATTCTCAAGACAGTAAGTATCATTTTTTTTCCTAATCAAAAGTTCTTATATATGTATGTAATATTCCATGATCAAAGTAAAAATGTGTACTGAATTATTTCCACTAAAACCCCAGGTACAGATGAAGTCATTTTAGACGAACCTGATGAGTCTATTCAAGATGATGCGTATGCAACCACTGTTTTCACCAAGTACCATTCAAATTATTTAGATGAGGGTGATGTTGTACACGAGTGTGCATTTTGTGGTGCTTCAATGTGGTTTGAAGAGAGATTGAAAAGAGCTAAGAAATCAGAAAGGCCTCAGTTCGGAATGTGTTGTGGCCATGGAAAAATCATTGTCCCTTTCATGAAAGATCCGCCATGTGAGCTTGCAAATCTCTTCTACAACAAAACCTCACCTGAATCGAAAAATTTCCTGAAGAACATTCGTTCTTATAATAACATGTTCAGTTTCACTTCAATGGGAGGAAGGATTGACCATTCTATCAATGCAAGGGCTGGCGGTCCTTATTCTTTTGTGCTTTCAGGTCAAAACCATCACTTGATTGGTAGTTTATTACCACCGAAAGGGAACCCACCAGTGTATGCACAATTGTACATATACGACACTGATAATGAGGTGGCAAATAGATTATCGGCAGTAAGGTTATTAGTCTCAACTTAGTTATCCAATGTATCCATTATAGTATTAATATGTGTGTATCCAGTAAGTATTTTTTTTACTTTTTGTTGTTGCAAATGGCAGTCGACATTGTCGTGGGGTAAAACTAGATACGAAGATCATTCACACCATTAAAGATTGCCTTGATAAGAATAACAATGTCGTGAAGCAGTACAGATCAGCTGCTAATATAATAAAGAACAGTCATAACAATGTCACTGATGTGTCCATCCGGTTAAATCGGAACAGCAATACAATCAGAGATAACACACAGTATAATTTGCCAACAACATCAGAGGTGGCAGCATTGATTGTAGGTGATTTCGACAAGTCATACACAAAAAGGGACATTATTGTTAAGCTACAAAGTGGAGTACTTCAGAGAATCGATGAGTTACATATGTCTTATTTACCACTGCAGTATCCTACTCTTTTTCACTTTGGAGATAATGGATATGATTCTACTATGGAGCATGCACTGGACTCATTATCAAGAACGAAGAAGAAGAAAAAGCTTACACCACGTGAATATATGGCATTCTGTCTTATGAGGAGGAAATCAGAGTGCTCTGTCTTACTGCATGCAAAAAAAAAACTACTTCAACAATTTATTGTTGATGGCTACTCGATGGTCGAAAGTGATAGGCTTGATTACATAAGAAAGCATCAAAAGGAGTTGCGTGTTGATCTTTATAGTGGGATTACAGATGCTGTGATAAGAGGAGAAACAGACCCTCGATCTATCAGCCGTCAAGTTATACTCCCATCTTCATTTACTGGTGGGGCTAGATACATGATTCAAAACTACCAGGATGCTATGGCCATATGTGCTTGGGCTGGATACCCATATCTATTTTTAACCTTCACTTGCAATCCAATGTGGCCTGAGATAACACGTTTTTGTGATAATGATGGCTTAAAACCTTGCGACAGACCAGATGTGTTAAGTAGGATTTTCTATGTCAAGCTTCATAGATTGATGCAAACATTGAAGGACGAAAAGATCTTTGGAACAATTAAAGCAGGTACACGCGTGAACACTCTAGCTTACATAATGCAACCATTTATTTTGTGATTAAACCATTTATTTGATTTTTCCTCAAACCGAACATGTTCAATTAATTTAAGCATTTATTAAATCAAACCCCATAATCTGTAATGTATAATATCGTTTTTGTTTTTTATGATTAACCTTTTATCTGTTGAGTTGTTACTGAAATGGGTAAAATAATATTATATTTAACCGTCAGACTACTTAACATATTAAATATTTGAAATATGATTGCAAATGGTAAAAGATTCGTCAGTTTGTAGGACAACATATTGTTTTCTAATGAACCCTCCTATAGATGAAATATACCAAATATTCGCCCCATCCTAATTATAAGATAAAATTGACTTTTTTAAAGAGATTAATGAAGCTAATTAAATTACTTTAGAGTATTTATATTTTTATTATTTCATCAAAACTAATTAGTATGACTAATAAACTAATATATAATCTAAAATACGCAACATATGATATGATTAAATAACTTATTTAACTTCCTTAATATCTATAAAAAAGGCAACCCTGTCTTATTTTTAGCTTCTTTTCCATATACAGTGGTTAGAATAGTTTTGTGCCAGAATTTCTCACTTAGCAAGATTGTAAATGTTAACACATTCTTAGGAAATGAATGGCCATTATAGTAACTTCCGGTTCCGACTGTTGCATTTAATTATCCCTAGCAATCGTTGAATAATGGGTTCGATTATTGATGTACATGCATATAATTTCAGCATTTTTTCTTATTACAAATTCTGGAGTATTACGACCTAATGCCAGCAAGTTTACATTATAAAAATATAATAATGTTGTTTGATATTTTATTAAGTGATAGTTACAATTCCGGACGCCAGAAAAATTATTGGTGCCAATTAGTGTGTTCGCATTAATAATTTAAAATATACACTCTTTACTTTATATTCACAATTTATGTCAAATATCACCATTTTCTTCATTATTTACAAATTATGAATCTAACCTTTAGTATTTCAACACATCTTTTAATGTCTACCCAACGCCTTCATCATGATCACATTAAATATTGCTTTTTTTTCTAACATAATATATACAATTTTATGCAGAAGTATACACTATTGAGTTTCAAAAAAGGGGTTTGCCCCATGCACATATAATACTTTGGTTGGCTGATGCTGATAAAATAAGGACTACGTCAGATGTTGACAGTAAAATATCGGCAGAAATACCCGACAAAGATGAAGATCCAGAACTGTATGAATTAGTTGGTAGTTATATGGCACATGGACCTTGCGGGAGTGCATGCAGAAGTGCACCATGCATGAAAGATGGGAGATGTTCAAAATACTTTCCTAAGAGATTTGCTGAACATACAACATTGGATGAGAACGGTTACCTTACATATCGTAGGAGGAACGATGGGAGGAGAGTAATTAGAAAGGGTGTAGAGCTTGACAACAGAAGCGTTGTTCCATACAATGCTAGATTGCTAAAATTATTCCATGCACACCTAAATGTGGAGAAGACAAATCAATCACGCGCTATCAAGTACCTATTCAAATACATTAGCAAAGGGAATGATCGGGTGATAGCAGGGATTTACAATAACAATGATGGAGCTGGATCTCAACAAGCATTTGATGAAATTGCTCACTACCTAAATTGTAGGTACGTGTCATCATGCGAAGCATCTTGGAGAATTTTAGGCTTTGATATCCATCATAGACATCCACCAGTTGAGAGACTAAGTTTTCATCTTCCACAGCAGCAACCAGTATATTATAGTCAACGGGACCGGATGTCATCATTGGTCAACAACCCAAGGGTAAAAGAGTCAATGTTCCTAGCTTGGTTGGAAAAAAATGCAGATGATCCATTTGCAAGAACACTGACGTACTCCAAATTCCCTAACTACTTTACATTTGTCAAGGAAAAGAGATTTTGGAAGCTTCGTGAATGTGGATTTTCAGTGGGTCGATTGGGCCATTGCACACCATCTCAAGGAGAATTATACTTTTTGCGGCTGTTGTTAACAAAGGTTCGAGGTCCAAAAAATTATGAACAAATAAGGACAATCAACAATATTGTCTACCCAACGTTCAGAGAAGCATGCTACGCGCTTGGGTTACTTGATGATAATAAGGAGTATGTAGATGCAATAAAAGAAGCTTCCTTATGAGCATCTGGTAATTACCTATGTCAATTCTTTGTCAGCATGTTGTTAAGCCACTCATTATCACAACCATCACTAGTGTGGGAGCAAACCAAAGTACTCATTTGTGAAGATATGTTGCATATTAGCCATAATGACCAGCGTTTTTCAGGTACACAATTTATACAAAACGTCGAAGTAAATGTCAAAATTTGTTACTTGTGAAAACTCAATGGCTTATATATAGTTAGATAATACCCACTTGTAGTTATAACCACACAGGTACTATTGACCTTTTTTAAAGTCCATCGAAATGATTACGTACTCAATTTTTTAAGTCTATGAAAATGCCTACTTACTACTTAACTTGTAAGAACTCTTTTGCATGTTTTTAAATAAGTTTTTTTCACTGCAAATAACATTTTTTGTTTTCAAATTCCAACACACAGATATTGAGATTGCATTCAAGGATAAGGAAGATGAAGCATTAGCACATATTGAACAACTTCTGTTGCGCAATGGAAAATGCTTAGATGACTTCCCATCAATGCCAAAGAGCAAGAAAGACAACAATATTGACATATCGAACCACCTAATAATGCAAGAGCTGAACTACAACAAAGATAAGGAAAAAGATGTTTCTGAGAGGCTACAACGAAGTATGATAGATGAACAAATGAAAGTGTTTGGTGACATAATGAGAGCGGTATCTTCAAATGTAGGTGGCTTCTTCTTTGTCCATGGTTTTGGCGGAACTGGCAAAACATACATATGGAATGCGTTGACAGCAGCTGTCAGATCGAATGGTGGTATAGTTCTGAACGTTGCCTCAAGTGGTATTGCGGCTACTCTATTGCCATCTGGTAGAACTGCACATTCTAGGTTTTGTATACCTTTCGAAGTGAACGAGGACTCTATTTGTGCCATTACTCATAATTCACCGACCGCGAACTTATTGAAGGCAACTAGCCTCATCGTTTGGGATGAGGCACCCATGGTGAAGAGATATTGTATCGAGGCTTTTGACCGTACATTAAGAGATTTAATGAAATGCAATAATATTTTTGGGGGGAAATATGTAGTCATGGGTGGTGACTTCAGACAAATTTTGCCAATTATACAAAAAGGAGGAAGAGTTGAAATTGTAGATGCTGCTATCAACACATCTCATCTTTAGTTTAAATGCAAGATATTGCATTTAACCAAAAAGATGAGGTTACAGTCTTCAAGTAATCCAGAAGAGCAAGAAAAAATAAAGCCTTTTTCGGAATGGTTGTTGCAAGTTGGAGATGGCAATATTGGTCTACCACACAATGGAATAGCAAACATCATGATACCGTCTGATTTGTGCCTACATGATGATTGCAATCCACTTCGTGCGATTGTTGAATCTACCTATCCAAACTTGAAAGAATGTATCTCAGATGGAAATTACCTCAACAACAGGGCGATACTGAAACCCACAACAGATAACGTAGACAAGTTGAAGGACTACATTTGTTCTTTATTGCCAGGTGAGGCGATTGAGTACTTTAGTTCAGATTCCATAAGTCGAACTGATAATGCACATGGTAGCTTCGAAGATTTGTATGATACAGAATATCTCAATGGCATTAGGTGCTCTGGTATTCCTCACCATAAATTGGTTTTGAAAGTAGGTGTACCAGTTATGTTAATAAGGAACATTGATCAGGCAGCCGGTTTGTGCAATGGGACAAGGTTACAAATTTCACATTTAGGAAAGAATGTTATAAGAGCAAAGGCTTTGAATGGAATTAGCATTAGTGAGGAGATTTTGATACACCGAATGGACATGAATCCATCTGAGGCAAAACTACCTTTCCAGATGACAAGGCACCAATTTCCTATCATCATTTCTTTTGCCATGACAATCAACAAAAGTCAAGGACAATCAATGACAAATGTTGGGATTTACCTACCAAGCCCAGTTTTCTCACATGGTCAATTGTATGTTGCACTATCTAGGGTTAGGAGCTTCAATGGACTAAAATTACTTATTGTAGATGAACGTAATTCATGTACAAATGCCACTCTAAATGTGGTGTACAGAGAAGTTTTTCAAAATATCAATTAAAAATTAAATGTCACTTGAATGTGAAGTTTTGATATATAGTTGTAGTTAATGTTGCATGACAAAGTTGATTTTCCTTTTCATCGTGCATTACTCATTTCAAATTAATCATAGTGGAAAACACTTATCCGTGTAACGCACGGGTCGTAAGTCTTGTTTCATGTGGATAACTAAGACAAGGTTGTTTTCTTTGCCAGCAAAGTAAGACGATTATTCCTAGAAACACATGTTGTAGTTAAAATAACGTTTTTATCCTTTGCCCCAAAAGGGGAATTGGAGAAAATTCCCCATTAAAAATTTTAATGATCATAAGGATATAAATCAATGTTTCGGTGCTTTATGTACACAAAATTTGCAAAGCAACTTCGCTTTCCACTTGAAGAAAGTAGGTCAAATTGTCTAGTACTACAGCACCACCAAAATGGGCATACTTTGTTAGCATTTGATGATTCCAAATATTATAGATTTATTGATTATTGAAAATTAATAAATTAATACATTTATTATATTAATAAATTCAAATATTTAAAAATAATCATTTAAAATTACATGAATAAGTTATCATTTTGATTTTCAAAAAGCCTTCACGATTTGATATTTTTATCTTACAACAAAAAAAAAAAGCCATAAAAGGTTTTTGATAATAAATATGGGGGGTGGGGGGGGGGGTTAATTCCAATTTGGTTGTATCAAGGAACTAGCTTCATAGTACAATTACTAGAAGAGTTACTGAAGACAAATATACTAATGCCTCATTTGGTATGATGGAAGAGTTTTTTTATGGAAATGGAAGTCAAATCAGAAGCAAAATTGGAAGTGGAATTCGAGATGGAAGTGGGTTTTAAAACATATTTGATACAATGATGATAGAGGGATGGAAGTGAGATATAATTTTTAATCAAAATATGTATTTATAATATAAAAATAATAAAATAACCTTAAAAAAGGGGGAAAATCTCTTCCTTTGTTAGTCCAAGTCAACCGTTGTCCACACACCACCATCGTGGAAATGCATTCCAACCTACCAAACAAATCAATTTTTGGATTCTACTTCCACTTCTATTTCTCAGAGCCCAATTCCAATATACCAAACGCGGCATAATTTTCCTTTTCATTTAACCTTAGCTGCATCTAAACAAAATAAAGGATTCATGGAATCCAAATCTAAATTTGAAATCTCAAGGTTTTAAGTAACTACAAATTGAACCCTAGAACTTTACCTCTCAAAGGTAAAGCACTAACAGAACTCTTGCTCAGTGGTTTAGGTACTTAAAATAAGTCATGTAGCTTAGTAGAACACCAAACAATAACTATATTAAATGTTTCAGCCTGCACAAAACTCAGTCACCACGCTCCATGCATATAACTATATCTCCACCCATTACTTTCTTAAAGCCTAAAAAATTAAATCTTTTTGCTTGTATCATCAAAGACCCGATGCCTCTATGAAACAAAAATATTTTTTTTTACCTTGTATTTAGATGGAGATAAAATAAGAGGGAAAAGAATATTAAGAGGTAAAACTTCAAAAATAGTAAAAAAAAAATTATCACCTATAAAAGTTTTCCTTTCTAGTATTCCATCTTTTACTTTCGTTTCACTTTTCCCTGAATTAAAATACAGGGCTAAGATCCAAAATCACTGTTGTGTATAGTTGTGAACATCCCCTCCCCCCCCCCCGGGGATCCCTTCTCGCTCTCTCTCTCTCTCTCACCATTCCTCAAAGTTAGGGCACTGTCAAAACCCTGACTAGCACTTACGAAGTAGCTGCGTACAAAAACAACCAATATATATGAACGCCATCATGTTCTATTACTCCTTCCCCTTGGATAATCTCCCATTTTTCTTAAATAGGGTTGTTCTTTATATTTTATTAATTAAAATATTGATTCATTCTCTTTACTCTCTTATATTATTTTTTCTTCATACATTCCTTTTTATTATTTTTTCATTGTTAGTCTCTCATTTACTCATTCATAAATAAAGACATTTATGAAAAAATTATATTCCCTTGATATTTATTACTCTTAACTAATTTTAAATGTCTTATGAAACCCACAATTCGGTTAGAAGCAAGGTTGTCAAACTCATGAATTTAAGCAAACTCATGACAATGAGGTAAAATTATATCATAAACTGAAATCTTAAATTCGTAATATTTTACTTTTATCAATAAATAGGTATTAATAATGTATAATTAAATAATTAAAATATAAAAAATGATAGTCATTTAATTTAAATATATTTTAAATCAAAATAATTGAAATTAAATCCACCAAAATTTATAACTTATCATACTCAACAAAGAATTTTATATAAAATTCATATATAAAACCATTAAGTATGATCAAATCAAAAAAGTTAGCATGAGTTTAAGAGTGAGTTAACACGATTTTGTAAGTAAGAAAAAATGGTAAACTCGATATATGAACTTGTGGATTTGGCTAAATTTACAACTATCACGAGTTTAAGAATGACTCGACATGATTTATAATGTAGAAACATAAAACCGATAAACTCTGAGAATCAACTCATGAGTTTGCCAACAATAATTAAAAGGATTTTATATATAGATGCTTGGGAGTACACAATAGGCGATATTGCAACGACCTTGACACTTGATCCGTAACATTAATCCAATTAATAGACGAAATAAAATATAATAACTAGACTGTTGTAAATTTGAAATAAACTGCACTATTAATAGGTTATACATAATACAACTTCATGTTCCTCCCTCCAGTCCTTAAAATAAGATATATTTAGGGAGTTGATTTTTATCCTAAATATAATACTCCCTCCGGTCCTAATTATAAGACAACATTTAGGAGTTGATCTTGGTCTTAATTATAGGACAAAGTTTTAATTTTTATCAATTTCTTCCCAAAATACCCCCCAATTATACTTTCTCAATAATATTGAAACACAATAACAATTTTATACTACACCTATGTATTATATAAAGTAACTAATACTTGCAACTTATTAATGTCACACATACCTCAATTCTACTGTTTCTTTTATTTTTTTTAATAAAATAATTTTGAAACCTTGGGAAACTTTAAGTTAACGCCTTTTGATAGGCTTTTAATTTATATAGAGTGAATTATGCTTGGAGGCTTTGAATTAAAATAGAAAATAATACACGTTGTTTGTGATTTTTTCTTGGCTCTCAGCTCAGGCACACTAGCTAGAGAAATTAATTCTCAATCTTTGTAATGAATGGATTAAATTTGACTTTGTTAATCAAACAATGAGTTCTGAGGTCCTTAACAACAATTTCCTCATATATAATAAGTGCTCCAATTAATACTCCAAAGTTAGGGCATTTTTGGAAAATAAATAAGATTAACTAATTTAACTACTATTCTTAATTTCTCCAAAGTTAGGTAAATATGTCCTATAATTAGGACCGGAGGGAATATATGTTTTCATATTTGTCAGTTTTTTCATAATCTACCCCTATTGATACTCCCTCACAATAATCAAGGAGAATAAGGAAAGGAGGGGACAAAGGAAGATAACTATGATGTTTTAGAAAATACACTTCAAATTAACTAACTTTATTAATCTACACAAATTAAGTAAATATATCTTATACTAAAAATATGATTCATATGAAGTAGGATCTATTGCCGCCATAACTATATTTCGAAGCATTTGTGTGGAAATCGCTAATTCTACTGCAACTCACCTTCAATGGGAACAGAGGAGGTACCAACCAACCCTATATTCATTCGAATACTAACAATCTCATTTAAACCTTTATTTATTTTATCCACGGAAAAAAACTTTTGCTTTGCAACAATAGACTTATTATTAATTATATATAATTTTTTCAAAAACTGATTCTTATACTAGTTCATATTTTGCTTTTAAAAAAAATTGATTTTTAAGCTAAATATGAAGATGAGGAACTTGAAGAGCTATTGTTGAAATCCTGTTCAGAAACCAGAAGCCTCTTGGAGCAACTAGGAACAAACCAGAGGCGTTTTCTCTAAGATTTGCATCAATTATCCAAGTGAGAGAAAATGTACAAGACATGCAGCATAAAAACATGGTAGAACAAAGTTTTTCTAATGGTATGAGGGATTTGGAGCGGAGGGGGGAGGGGAAGAAAAATTTCCATGAGTTGAATTCAAAAAAATTGGAGAAGTAAGGTAACAAAATTTTAATAAAGAGCATATATAAAATAAAAAAGTAAAAAAAATTAATTAAAACTTGTAACCCCACTTTTCTCATTTATAAAAAATCCTACTCAGAAAAATTTTCCTTCCGTTCACTTCCCCACCTCCCTCGTACCAGACAAGCCCTACAATGTCTTCACATCAACAGGGTTTCAAATTTGAAGGGACATAATGTGAACTCTCGAATCCAAATTGGTGCTCTCAATCATGCATTGTTAGAATTAAATGTAGTGTCATCCACCTGATTAATAATGAGACTCCTAAAATGCATGAAGATTGGGAGATAATATCTGAGATCAAGGATATGATCAATTCTAATTCTAATTTATTTGCAGAGATACTAGTACTTTGATGGATTTACTTGCAAAACGAGCTTTTGTGAAGCTACTGAATTACAAATCTTTGCACATATTTATTTTGTTTGGGTTGAAAGTAATACATATGTTCAAACACGTGAGCAAAGAACTCTACATTTAGTATCTCCATTTAACACTCATTTGGTTTGGATTAGGTCTCTACTTAAAAGATTGTTATTTTTTGGTACTGAATCCTAATCTCAATTTTAATTTCAAGTAGAGAGTGATTTGTGTTGCCATTATTAAATTCTAAAAAAATCAGATAGAGAAAGGGAGCTTTTGAGAAGAATGATAATCGATTTAACACAATTTATTTTCTTCTTCTTAATAAGCTATAATTGATGTCCTTTATTGGTTTGGAATAATGAGGAGGAAATGCCATTTTGAGAATAGTAGGGCCTATTTGATTTTATTTTTAAAAACTGTTCTTTTGTTTTTAAAAACAATAAAACTTGTTTGGTAAATTGTTTTCAAAAAGTAGTTTTTGAAAACAAAAAAAATGAAAATTTGTTTTTAAAATCTAAAAAATAAAAACAATTTTTAGTTGTTTTCTTGTTTTAATTTTTCTATTTTTTATTTTTTGATACCGTCATTTATCCACTAATGACACTACACTACCAATAATGATTACCGCCACATCATTTCAAAAACAGATTTTTTATTTTTAAAACTTATTTCCAAAAACCGTTTTATAAAATAGTTTATGAGAACCAAAAACATATAACAAAATCAAACAAGCCCATAGTTTCAGCATGTACAATTATCAAATATCACTCATGAATTGTTAGAAAACTTCTAAAATTTGATTTCCATGGACATTGTTTGAAATTGGTGGTGAATGCTTATTTGATGTGTTAAGGTTGGAGTAGTTTGGCATCATTTCATCACTCTCATAAGGTCACCGTTTTTAAGGAAAATCTCATTCAACTCCTAAGGATTAGAAAAAATATAAAAAAGGTGATGTTGTAGATTCATCTATAAAAAAAAAAGTCCCTTGTTATCTTATTGACATAGATGGGCTTGTCAATGGTCACTCTATGACTTGTCAATATAGTCACATACACACTTATCAACGGAAGATATTTTAGTTAACATAGATAAGCTTGTCAATTGTCACTCTATGACTTATCAATATAGTGACACACACTTGTCAATAGGAGATGTTTAGTTAACATAGATAGGATTGTTAATAGTCATTCTATGATTTGTCAATATAGTCATATACACTTGTCATGGTGGGTACTTTTGTATTTTTATATTTTTAATATGGTGGGGTTCACCACAAAAATAAGGGATGTTTTAATTGTGATGGTATTTTTGCCCTCATTTTGAAAGTGTATGGGCACTTTTGTACCTCGAAAAGCATTTATGCCTCATTTGGTAGTAAGGAACTCAAGGTGGAGAAGTAGAAGTAGAAGTGAGTTCCACCATTTTGTCTGTTTGGTACCATAGATCCCACTTCCCCATGGAAGTCACTTCCATAAAAAATGATGGAAGTAAATTCCAACCCCACCTGATGGAATTGAGACAAGTTCCATAGAAGTGAAAAATGATGACCCTTTTGCCCTTCAAATCTGTAGATGAGAGCAAGGACAACAACGAGGTAATGGACGATAGTGACAGTGGACGGTGAAGGCAAAGGTGACGGTGGACGATGAAGGCGAAGGTAGAAGGCAAAGGGGAAGATCGCGGTTGTCAACACCCGTTTCCATTTCAATATACACAGACTAATAGAGACTAAGTTCCACAAGCATACAGAAAAATACATATATGTACTGATATAAGTAATTGTTTATAGTCCAAAGTCAAAATATAGAAGGCGACTATACTTACAACATTTACAGGATATCCAAGAGTATTTTAAACATAGACTATCTATAACCATGAACTTTATGTTCGCCTTGAGACACGTGCCTGTCAATTCCCTTATCTATGTTCTCGCCTTTTGATCTACTGGCACCCACTGAGATGTTTGGTTTAGGAAAAGGGGTGAGATTCTAAGGAATTCCAAGAAAAACATGCTATCATTCATCTAAAATGCTAAAAGTAAATATAATATGCACCATGCATGCACCAATTAATGAACAATATAACATCATCGTCATATATATATGAGTAGAGCCCAGCCCCACTAATCGTACACCTGTTGGTTTCTTACCCAACTCCTAGTGTAAATGCATCCCGGCACTAACTGCCTTTTCTAGGCAAACCTTGTTGATTAATATAGCACATTTACAAACAACGGCGACCACACAATCATATGAACTATGGCATGATGTATGAAAGATAATGTTCCTATCTCAAGTCTCTTTCACCCCTGTATCGTGTGCCTCGTAAAACGTGTCTACTTTCGGTTCCCGACTCGGTCCTAAAATGTTAAATGTACAAGAAATAGGTTATAACCTATTCATATATCATTTTAGGCACCATCATAGTGTTTCTTGTGTTATATTAGCCTATGGTGAAAATTTACCAAAATGCCTCCAAGACCCCGGCTCGGCTATACTTTTTCCAAAATTTTGACATGGTCTATTCAAACATATTTTCATCTATGGAATCCATTTCTGGACTCAGAATTACCAAATTCATTGTCAAATCACAAAAATACCCTTAACAGCCCCACTTTAAGGTTTCAGGGGCGTTTTTGTAATTATGCTTTTTCAGTTTTTTCCAAACAAGTGACCAACTCTAACCCCACCTAATTTTTGCTCCTGAACTCAATGGAATTATCAAATCATTGAAAATACAACTCTAAGGCCCTTTAACAACCCTGAATGAAATTCACATATACTCTAAAAAAATTGGGGTTTTTCGTTTTCAGTTCCGCAAACGTGTTTCTTTCTACTCCTAACCACTTTATTAAATATTACATTAGGTTACAACTACCATTTAGTACCAATTTAGGCAGCATAACACCTAGGCTAACCCATTTCCAAAAATTAAAACCAATGGCAATCCGGCAAAATTTCACCGATTAAATTGCCCACAACAGCCAAAATAGTTAATATACAAAGGTTTGGAAGTTACCTCAAACTCTTTCTGACTTTTTCTCAAAATGGCTGAAAACCCTAAGCTCCCAAGACTAAAATTTGAGCTTCAAAACTTTGATCCACATAGAAGAATAGCTTAAGAGCGGAGTTATACGTGTTATGTAAGGATTTACCGAAAAAATGAACTTATCGTACAAGATCTCTTCACTTTCTCTCTCTAGGAAAATCTTCTCTTTCTCTCTCTATTTCAGGGTTGTTTCATGCTGAAATGATCTAGGAGGAAGAAGCTGATATATTTTATAATATATCTTATGTTATTTTATTTATTTGCTTTATTTTTGAATTTCAAAAATTCTGGCAGATTTTCTGTCCTAACTTTGAAAAATCATAACTAATTCTAGAAAAATAGAATTAGAGTGATTCCAAAGGCTATGAAACCCTTATTGAGTCTAGTTTCAAGAAAAAATATAAACTTTAGCCATTTAGAAGCACAAAATTTCCAAATATTCTATATTTGGATGCTGCTCTAGAAACTTTCCAGTTGTTTTAGACTAATTTCAAAAATTCATCTTTTTGCATATAGCTTCAAATTATTCATATGACCTATCAAATTAAAGCTTGGAATTTCTAATTTCATCCTATAAAATTTCATAATTTTTGCTCATCATTTAGTTTTCCAAAACCACAAAACAATCTCATCGCCTCATAGGCAATTTCACTAAAAACAGTATTCACCTTTCAATTTTCAATATTTAATTCCTTTGGCCTTAAATATACACCATTTTATTGAACATATAAAATAATTATAATATATTCTTGGTGAATAAAATTTGGGGTCTTACAGCGGTGGTGTCGGATCTTTGATCTGCAAAGGCAACGGCGAAGGCACTCGAATTTCCAGAAAACCAGCTTTAAGATCTGCGATCTCTGAACAAAGATGATAGCGGTAGATGGCACCCCAGTCAAATCTCTGACATATGACGGTACTTCAGTTGCAACAGAGGACGAAAAACCTTTCACTGTACTAAGCGGTACTTTGTTCATAATTTTTTCTTCGATTTCGTTCATAGTTTCTAACTCTAAAGTTTTCTAGTTATTTTTTTACTTGATTTGGTTTGATTTCTTATGGTAATTCTAGTTGTTGTAATCATCTTCCTCCATGGCTGCTGGCGATTTCTAGGATGGTCGCTAGTAACGTCGCTGGTTTTTCTGTGGAGGTTGATGGTGGTTGGAACTAATTTGCGAGGAGGCTAGGTTTTTTTCCATAGGGGTAAATTGGTCATTTCATATTTAAAATGAATATATTAATTAAAAATTATATCATACTTCCATAACCATACCAAACGTACTTTTATCGCTACTTCCACTTCTATTAAAAACTCTTTTACTGTACCAAATGGGGCATAAGTGCTGAGTGTACTTTAAGTAAAAACATATGGGTATTTTTGCATCGTAACCCCAAAATCTATTATGCTCAGAATTTATTCTCTAAAATCACTTTTTTCTCCCTAAACTAGTCTCCAAAAGCTAATCCAAACCGACTTTAATTAATCATAAGACTCTTAAAATGCATGAAAATTGGGTAGAGCAGGGAATGCGGGCCAACCCACTGGTTACGAGCTGGCCCGTACCAACCCACGAGCCACACGAGCCCTCACCTTTGCGGGCTGGCAAAATGCCAACTCTAACCACAATGTGCAAGTTACTGGCCAGCCCACATACTTAAATTTTTCTTTTTAAAAAATTCCTATTTTTTAAAGACAGCCGAAGGTACAAGACACATATGCACTGGCCAGCATCCATGGCCTGCGAATTGGGCTCGTATTACCCTCTCTAAAATTGGGAGATAATCTATGAGATCTAGAATATAATTAAATGGAGTTGGGAAGTTGAATTCCAAGTCATTTGCAGAGATACTAATACTTTGGCGGATTCACTCACAAAATGAGCTTTAGATGAAGCTACTAAATTACAAATCATTAGGTCAAATGTAACACCCCAAATTTTATATTCGCTAAATATATTGTAATTATTTGAAATTCAATAAAATGGTGAATATTCATGAATTTGAAATTTATGAATTTTAGAAATGTTCATATTCATGGGAAAATGGATGAAATAATTATGGAATTGATTTGGGTAATTTAAAATGCCCAATATTAAGGTCCAAAAATGGAGAAATAATAGAAAAAATAAATGGTCCAAAAATAGTTGTTGGGATTATGATATGCCAAGTTTCATTAATCCAAGTCAAGAGGATTTAAATACTTGGTCCAAATTAATCAAGGAAGAAGCATTCTTGGCCAAGTATATAGACTTTGAAAAGTCAAAAAAGTTGGAATTGCAATAAAATAATATATGTGTGCAATTAGATGTATTAGTTGAAGGCAACTAAGTTGGTCTATGAAGGGCTTAAGGTGGCTTGTTTTTGGGCCTAAAAGGATTAAGGAAATTTGGTTCAATTGTAATGAGGGATTATGACACACTTTGTAGTAGATAAGCCCAAGTACACCTCTTATGTCATAAACCTTATTTTTGCAATAAAGATAATTAAGGGAAAATATGAAGATATTTTAAAGGGAGAATTACATTCAAGTCCCAAGGAAGAGGAGAAATGAAGAAATGGTCCCTATAGATTGCAAAATGAAAAAATGGTCCCATGGAGTTGTCAATACAAGCTCATGGAGTTGTTAATGAGTTGTCAATACAGGCTCATGGAGTTGTTAATGGGACCATTTTTTCATTTTGCAATCTACAGGGACCATTTCTTCATTATTTTTCTTCCATGGGACCTAAGTGCAATTCTCCCTATTTTAAAACCTTTGCTTCATCTTTCTCTATCCCATTTCACATCCTACACACAAAAGAGAGAGATAGAGAAGAGCTTGAGAGCTTTGAGACATAGAGAGCTCAAGAAAGCAAGAGGAAGCAAAATCTAAGGTAAAAACTTGTGTTTCAAGTGATTAAGCTTCCTATATTGTGTAGTTCATCCTCTAATCTCTTCCTTTCCATGGAATCAATGGTTTAGAAAGCTCATCCTAAGCTCAAGGAGAGAGAGAGAGAGAGAGAGAGAGAGAGAGGAAGACACCTAGGGAAAGAAAGTTCAAGAACTTAAGAAGTAACTTCATAAATCTCAAATCCATTCTAGTATATTGTCGTTGTTGATGTTTATGGTTGGATTTGGTGATTTTTTATTGAGTTTGTAAATTTGGAAAGCTCTAACCCTAAGGGGTTATGCTGCCCAAATTTATTTGAATCATGATTAGTATGTGTTTAAATGGCTTAATAATGGATTAGAAGTGGAAATGCATAAGCTTTGGAGGTTAAAACACAAAAGTGCAATTTTCCTTTTTCTTGAGCCATATTTCGGTTAGCTCTGTTCTATGGGGAAGGAGTTGGATTTTCAATGATTTGATGGTTCCATTGGATTTAGGAGGAAAAATTAGGTGGGGTTACAGTTGGTCACGTTTTCAGAAAAGTCTGAAAAGGCATAATTACGGAAACGCCCCTAAAATATGACTGTTAAGGGCAATTTCAAAATTTGACATTGAATTTTGTAATTTTGAGACCAAAAGTGGATTCCTTGGATGAAAATACATCAGGATAGCCTAGTCAAAATTTTGGAAAAACGTGCTGTCGAGGCTAGTACAGCGGGGCCAGGCAGGGGTCCCAAGGGCATTTTGGTAAATTTTTACCATAAGCTAATATAACCACAAGAAACACTATGGAAGTGTCTTAAATGATACTTGGATAGGTTATGACCTATTTCTTGTACATTTAATATTTTAAGACCGCGTCGGCAGCCAAAAGTCGACACGTTTTACGAGGCACACAAAAGGGTTGATGGAACTTTGAAATAGGAACTACTATCTCTCATATATTATATGACTAATTGTATGTTATGTGTTACTATATTTTGTGATATGAATGCGTGCTAGAGGCACAGTACCTAGTTGTGGTTCGGTGCCCAACAAAGGTATATCGAAAATCCTAGTTGTGGTCGGTGACTCGGCTGAGGTACAATATCGAAAATCCTAGCTATGGTAGGTGACTCGGCTGAGGTACATGTAGGGGTTCTAACTCATTGTTGGGCCCTGAAATTTGTGTACACATATGAATCAAATTGAACTTTCATTTTGCCTAATATGGTTCATTGCATAATTAATTTTCACATTTTATATGTTGATAGTATGTTTCTACTGAGATTCTTCGGGATCTCACCCCCTTTTTTCTAAACAAACATCTCAGTAGGTGCCAGTGGATCGAAAGGCAAAGACATAAATACAGGGAAGTGATTGGCACATGTCTCGAGGCAAAGTCAAAGTTATTGGTTATAGTTAGTTTATGTTTGAAATACTTTTGGACATCATGTACATATTAGAAATATTGTCGCATTCTGTATTTTGACTCTGAATTGTAAACAAATACTTTTATCAGTATATATGTACTTTTTTGTATGCCTATGAAACTTGGTCTCTATTACTTTGTGAATATCGAAATGGAAACGGGTGTTGACGCCAAACTTCTTGAAGGAGCTCTTATTCTTGAATACTCTTTAGTTTTTGTTATTTTATTTTGTCAGATTTAATCTTCCTATGTATAAAAAAATTAAATCCAGAATGTTTCTAGGGATGCAAATCAAATCTGTCACACCCTATCTCATTTTAACCTTTTTTAGAGTATTTGCGAAAAACGATATGCAGTTCAGTGGGCAACACATGAATAGCATAAGTATACTGATAATATGTGCATGATTACAGAAAATCCCTATAAGGGTTTGTACATGATACTTACGATTAAGGTAGCCCACAAGGCTACTAAGGTGTCTAAACTCATCCCAGTGAAACGAAGACTTCTTCCTGTCTTCGCTCTACCACTGCAACCCTCTCTCGTGTAGTTCTCTTCTCTGATTTTGTCGTACCTTCTGTATTCGCCTGTCTAAATTTTTGGTACGGGAGGGTGAGATTCGAGAGAATCTCAGTAGGAAACAGATACCATAATGCATGCATGATAGATGCTATGTGTATGACATGTTAGCTTTAACTAGATGTATGCCTCATAATGACATTTTTGCATGCTCAATGTTTCATGCAACAAAACTATAGCCACAGCGAAAACAGAAACAAAGCTTCATTTATTCAAATATGCTCTACACAATCAAGTAAAGCAATCACATACATCACTACACAAGCAGGGATATCAAATACATGCAAATAAGGTAAGTCCCCTACCTGAAATATTTTCCGCCTTGAAACGTGTGCCTCGTAAAGCGTGCCAATAGCCCGGACTCCATATTCGATCCTATAATTCCAAATGTACCATTTAGACACTTCCATGATATTTCTGGGGGTTATATGAGGCTATATTGAAAAATTACTAAAATGCCCCAGGGGCACGGTACGGCCCTGCTGTACCCAATCTGGCTGTATTTTTCTCGAAATTCTAACATGGGCTATCCTCACATATTTTTGCCCAAGGAATCCATTTCCGGACTCGGAATTACCAAATTCACTGCCAAAAGATGAAATTGCCCTTGGCATCCCTTATTTCAGTGTTTTAGGGCATTTTCGTAATTATGCTTTCTCGGCCTTTTCCGAAAAAGTGCCCAACTGTAACCCTACCTAATTTTCCCTTCTGAACTCAATGAAAACATCAAATCATTGAAAATCCAACTCTAACATACACAAAACAGTACTGGCTGAAACAGGGTTTTATGGAAAAACGAAGTGATTTGCAAACTTCCTACCTTCCAAACACCTCCAGTACAACTCTAATCACTTGCTTAACTATCTAATCTCATCTTAACATGATAAATGGAAAATTGGGCAGAATAAACCCTAGGGTTTGCATCATCCTAAATTTACAAAATTCATGGAATCAAAGCCAAACAACCAAATAACAACAAATACCACCAAGAACAATCAAGAAGCATCAAGATTCAATAAGTTCTTGGATTTACCTTAGATTTCTCCACTTTATCTCACATGACCGTCCCTCACCTACTCCTTTTCTCTTAATTGAGTTGACTAGACATGGTTTAAGAGAGGGTTTGAGGTTTAGGAAAGGAATTCAAGAGATTTCCAAGCAAAACCATAAAGATTTTCATGGGATGCTCACCTTGGATGACCATGAAGCTTGGCCTTCTTGCTCCTTGGCTTCTTTTCTTGCATCTCTCTCTCTCTCTCTCTCTCTCTCTCTTAATTTCACTCAGCTGATACGAAAATGAAGAAGGAAAGAAAGAATATTGGCTTTATCCTATTATCTCACTTCTTACCTTTAGAATATTTCATTGCAAGTTTTTAAACACATGCATAATTAAATTAATCCTCATCTTTTCTTGGGCCCTTTTGCTTGGCTGAAAGTGTATGTGGGGAGGGAGTAATATCATGTTTTAATTCAGCAATTTATCCCCCACCACAAACATTTACATGAGTTGCAATTGTTGACTTTTGTTGTGCTTGAATTTATCTATATGAAACTAATGTCATAAGCTTTATTAGAGCCAAACTATTCTTTCCCTCTTTAGTCAGCCCATAACCACATCCCATGGGTCCAAATTAGTGCCAAAAAAGGCTGATCACCATTTATCTCATAATTACAAATTTTCCATCACATTATTTCTTTATTTTCGAATTTATCAGAAATTCTGGCAGATTTTCTGCCCTAACTTTGAAAAATCATAACTAAATTTGTAGAAATTATTCTGGAGCGATTCTAAAGGATATAGAACCCTTATTGAGTCTATTTTCAAAAAAAATATAGTCTTTTGCTAGCTAGAAGCATATAATTTTCAGATTTTTAATCTTTACATGTTGTTCCAGAAAATTCACAGTTTTCTGAGTTGATTTCAAAAATTCATAACTTTTTGTATATATCTTCAAATGATTCATATGACATATCAAATTAAAGCTTAGGATGTCTAATTTCACTTTGTAAAATTTCATAATTTTTAAACATCATTTGGTCATACAAAATCAGATAACAAGCTCACTGCCTCACAGAAAATTTCACTGGAAGCATAATTATATTCTCCAAAATTCACCATTTTACTTTCTTAATACTCTAAATATATAAGAAATATTAGGGAATATATTTGGGACACCTGCTAAACCGGGGCTTAACAGTCTACTAAATTTGGGCTTATTCCTAAGCCTCTAATCCCAAAATTCAGAGTATTATAAGATCCCCCAAAGAAATGATGCAAATCAGATTTAAATGCTTAAAACGGAAATATATATCACAAGCACAAAACTTTTTTATTTTTAGGTACATGTACCCTCCTATTCGAGGTAGGGGTGGGTATGGGCAGGGCGACACCCCTGCCCGATGCCCAGCCCAAAAGATGAACGGGCTATATTTTACAGACTGATGCTCGGCCCTGCCCGATAGAAGCCCTAACTATTTTGGGCAGGGCAAAGGTGGGCTGGGTAGGGCGGGCTTCCTTGCCCAAGTGGTAACTTCCTAACTAATACCACTGTACAAAACCTCTAATTACACTTAATAAATACTATTAAAAACTTCAAATACTTTCCATAATTTCACACATTGAGATATCTCAAAATAAATCTATAACTTAAGTGTTGAAATTAAAAAAAAAAAACTAACACGTCTTAATAATTACATGACAAATTATGAAGTAATATGTGTTTGTATATGAATATTGATTTATATAAATAGGTGCTTTGTATCATCTATCCAGATCAAAAAACCACGTCCATCAAAAAAACAATAAGTTATATGTAAACTGTGGTGGATAGATATTAAATAATAATATAAAATATTTCATAAACATGAAATAATATATACACATATTAAATAAAATAATATGTATAAAATACTATTTATTTTATATAAAATAATATATATTTTAAATAAATTGTATATAATTTTCAGGGCAGGGCCAAATGGGTAAGGCAGTATCCCCTGCCCGATGCCCGGCCCTACCCGATAGTTCGCCCTGCTCAAAGATGCCCAACTTTTTATCGGGCCACTTTTTTTGGGCTGAGCAGGGCAATTTTTGACCGGGTTCGGATGGGCATACCGGACTCCTGGGCACCATGCTCACTCCTAATTCGAGGTATTCTCGGGCATAAGCCCAAACTTTTAAGAACGATATTGAAAGTTATTTAGGTTGAAATCTTCTAATGAGTCATATTACTGAGCTTAATTAGATAGCACTGACGAGAACCAACCAGGCTAGTGGAACTGTATTTTTATTCACTAATATTAATGCGGTTCGTTCAGTCAATTCTGGACCTACATGTTGGATCAGAAAAGTAAAACCTAATTTTCAGAAGTTGTATCAAATTTATAAAATTGATTCAAAAACTCAACAATAACAAAATAAAAATAAATAATAAAAAAACTTAATTTGCTGAAATGCTACAAATTAATTCAAAATAAAATATTAGTGGCAATTCCTTCGTGCTCTAAGCCCCAAAGAGAAACCCTTCATATAAAAAAAAATATATTAGCACGGTTTTTTACTTGACTTAAATGCATATCCACTTATTATTGGCAAAAAAAAAAAAACATATGCACTTATCCACTATAATAATAACTATGTGGTAATTTTTAAAAAATATAATGTCTATTATTCCCTCTATTCCTTTTTATAAAATACTAATAACTGGATTAGGTTATTCGATAAGATAGTTAAAAGTAATTAAATGCAATAAATATTTTATAGTGATAGAGATTTTTCCATTTATCATCCTCAAGATCTACTTTCCAAAGGATATTTTGAATCATATAAATTCTATATCCTTAATATACCATTTGTTTCTAATATAAAAACATTAACTTAAAAAGAAACCTACTGTCAATTGAACTTAAAAAAAATAAGGTTTAAATATTACTTACAAGTATGTTTCATATTGCATACTCTTTTTTCACCATCAAATATCGAGGATACGGAAGAATTTTAACAGCGACTTCATAATTATTGGGAAAGAAAACTAAAAAAAGATTAAAAAATATAAAGGAGATATGAATAATAAATAAGTTATTAACAAAGTGTTATACTAACCTTGCTATTGCTCTCAAATAAGATTCGACATTCTTCCACCAATCTATTTTTATTTTTTCTTCATAATTTTTTTTATAGATGGATGAGTACCAATCTATAAAATCTAATTTTATCTTCTTCAAAGTAATAAAGTATCCATCTACATTAATTACTTTCACTGCTATTCCAATTCCACCCAATATGTATGATGAGTACATTGATATTTTGTAGTGTTTATGTCAAACACTTCTAAAATATGGCCGTTAGTTTTTTGTTCTACCAATTTGACTCTGATACCAAATACTGATACCAATTGATACAGAACAAAACTATATTTGATACCAATTGATCTATAATGAATGACTTTGCTGCCAATTCAAGGAGAATGAAACTGGTTCTAATACCAATTAATATAGGAGGAACCCGACTTTGATACTAATTGAAGTAGGACGAACAAAATTCTGATACCAATTACTTATACCAATTGATATATAACAAACCAAGCTCTAATACTAATTGATTTATAACAAATACTCCCTTTGGTTCAAAATATAAGAGTCAAACTTATGAGGGAGTGCGGTTTTTAAAAAGATCCACTTTGCCTTTGTCTCTACATTTAATGTTTTTTTTCAAAATTTGCCTTTGCATTCTCTCTCTCTTGCCACTCTCTCTCTCATTATTTTTCTCATTCACTCTCTCCTTTGCCCCACTCTCTCTCATCATTTTCTCCTTTACATTCTCTTTCTTCCTTTTTCCCATTTGATATCTCTCTCACTTGTTCCCTTAATAAATATGGGTATATTTAGAAAAAAAATTAGATATCTTACATTTTTTTTTAACTACTTTTAACTAATTTCTTAACAAATGTAAAACAGTTATTTGGCTCTAATATTTTGAACCAAAGGGAGTAAGACTGCTAACAATTGATGCAGGATGAACTTAGTTATGATACTAATTGATGTAGGACTAACCTAGTTCTAACAACAAATTAACAAATGGAAACAATATTCATCACAAGATGTTTTTGTAAAGAAGAAAAAGAACATTTCATTACTGAACATTTCCTATCTCAAGAAAGGGTTGATGTTAATAATAAAAATGTACTAATTGTAATTTAATAAGTAATTAATGTGAAATAAGAAATCAAGAGGTCAACTACTATATTTGAAGCTCATTGACAATAGCACAACATTATATTAAAAAAAACATGACTAAGTTTTTGGATAAAAGAGCTGTGTGAATATATTTTGTAGAAATATACTTAACTTTCAAGCAACGATACCTACAGTCACACAAAGAATTTAAAGGATATGTCTAGTGGAATTTTATTGAGTCTCCTCTAAAAGCTTCAGTAAGACTAGTATAGCAATTCCATTGAATTAGTGATATTAAATTTTTCAATGTAAAAAAAGTTTAAATGGTATCAAAGTTGATATCAGAGTTATGAAAATGGTATCAAACTCCCACAAAACCCACATATATGCCAAATAAGATTCATCACAAGATGTTTCCGAACAAGATTCATCACAAGAATGGTATAACAATCCATAGAATAAGAAAATGACCGGTCACAAGATTCACAAATGTTATCAAAGTTGGTACCAGAATTCTTTAAAATGGTATCAGACTTCAAAATAAGAATAATCACAAGATATTTTTATAGAGAAGACAAAGACAATTCACCACTGAATATTCCTATATCAAAAAAGGGTTGATGTTAATGATAAAATGTGCAGAGGGTATTTTAATAAGATCGTAATTTTTAAATGTGAAATCAAAGTCTGATACCAATTGATGTATATTGTAACACATTTTAGTACCAATTGCCATTACCAATTGATGTAGCATGAACCAAACTTTGGTACTAATTGATGTAAGATGGATAGAGTCTAATACCAATTAACTAATAAGATTCTACTATCAAATGATGTAGGATAAACCTAGTTCTAATGCCAATTGATGTAGGACGAACCAGACTCTGATACCAATTGATGTAGGATGAACCAAACTCTGATACTAATTGATGCAGGATGAACCAAACCTTAATAGCAATTGATGTAGGACCAACCTAGTTATAACAAAGAATTGGCCTCCTCAACTAGCTCATCTAGATTATTTTTCTTAGCAATATTTTGTGCATTTTGAAATAATTTATGAGCTTCATTATATCTATTTACAACGAAGCTTATTTTCTCCACCCACCAAAGCCTTTGTACCATAAAAAAGAAACATAATTTATGCATAGAAATAAAGAGATGTCTAAACAATTATTAGTATTAGAATCCTTACCTTGAAAACATCATAAATTAATACTTTGGCTTATTCCTCTTCACCATTTCTTCATCATAACCAAGTGCTTTTCTTCCACAAATTAAAACCTATGAAAGAAATATAATAAATACTTTAGAAATAAAGAGGTGTCCGCCAAAACAATTATTATCATCAAAATCCCCACCTTCAAAACATACATTAAAAATAAAACATCCAATTGATGCAATTATTAGTATCAAAATCCTTACCTTCAAAACATCCTAAATTCATGAAATCAAGACGCTAATGATAGCATGTTCCTTTTCACCATTTCTTCATCATAAGTGGGTTTCCTCCCTAAAGTAAAGCCTATGTACCATGAGAAAGAAATATAATTAATACTTTAGAAATATTTGGCCCAAAAAAAAATAATAAAGAGGTGTCTGCCTAAGCAATTGTTAGTATTGAAATTCCCACCTTCAAAACATACATTAAAAATAAAACATTCAATTTAATGTTGGAGGGGTTGGATACCTAAGGAGTACAAAGAGAATAGATGAAGAAGAAAGTAGTTTACAATATCTTCAAAGCGTGGGCAACATTTTCTTTTAGGCTTAATTCATTTCCATCTATACCTATCTTATAGGGTACAATTTGGATTGACAGGAGAATTTCTTGCAAGATATAATAAAGACATTTGAGTATAGATTGTATTCTCAATACTTAAGCCAAGGCAACCATGGCTTTTACAAAGTGATAATTTAACTTTATCTTTGTGTGCACTCAAAGACAAAGGCAATGAGTTTGATCTCTTGTTGTATGATTCTGATATTGTATTGTGTTGCCTCTCACAAATGAAGTGATGATGCAGGATATTTATAGGCCATGAAGTGATGTCTTGAAGTGGTGCCTCTTGAAACAACATTTCTTCAATTAAAAGTCATAACCATAAGTTAGATTCATGAACCCCATATGTTCATTCATAAACCAACATAACTTAAATTACCAATGGTTATTTATTATAACCTTTTCATGAAGAGTTACACATTTATAGTATGTAGGGTTTTCTTAAAAAACCAACACAACCTTTTACCAAGAACCTTCGGTCATAAGTTTTCATATGTGTCTCTAGAAACTATAAGGACATAACCTTAGTGACCTTTAGTATTATAACTCCCTGCAATTCTTCATATAAATTCTTTAGTTTATAAGGACATGACTTTTTAACAAGCACATCTTTTCATTTTAAAATATTCCAACATTTAATAATTATATGGCTAGTAAAAGTTAAATTGATTATAGGAAAAAAGATAAAAAAAAATACCACTTAAACTTCAAATTTTCAAATTAGTTTTATTGACAATAAAAATAATGGGATTGACAAAAAGAGTATAGCAATTGACAACTCATATTTTTAGAAAATCACTTATTTAAAATTTTAAAATTCAAATGGTATTTTTTTTTTTCTTTTTCCCTATATTATATATGCATACTTTCAAAATGTCATAGATAGGCTTCAGCTTTTGAGCTATGTACCTTTGTGGCTCGAATCTTCATTTTTCTATTCTTATTCATGGCTCGTAATTGGATCAGCCATAAAATCGAAAAACAGAGCAATATCGTTTTAAAAGTTATTTTATTTATTTTTTCATAAAAGAAAACATTTTCATTTATAGAAAATGGGTCAAAATTACCTACGGCACGAGTTAAGAAACGGTGGTAAAGATAAAGAAGAGATGAAAATAACATATGGATACAATTTACTGTGCATTGCCTCCTCTTTTCTCACAATCGGGTAAGGGTAAGGAATGACTTACTATACATTCTCTTCACTTACTTTCTGGTTAATTAAAACACATGGTTTAGCATGATTGGACAATCGCATTTGATCTCATGTCAATAAAGCTAATGTCTTCTAATCATAAAGCTTCCATTAACTAGCTAATGTCTTCTAACGCCATTTTCTTTCCCCAAAAAAAAAAACACATGGTTTAGGGTGACTTCTTCCCACATTTCATTTAGGCAGCTGGATTTCCTCCTTTTGCCCCCAAAAGACTTCGCAGGTGATATGTGGGAAGAAACCATTGGAGAAGAAAGATGTTCGCTGGTCAATATACACCCCTTTTAGAAATGAAAGCAAAGACAATTTCGTATATATTTCATTGATTTACTATTACTCATTTTTTAACCCATCTATTTAGTGTCAGTATTAATAGACCTGATTAATTTATCTCCCCTTTCTTCTTGCATGGAATTACACTGAGGTCCCAAGTAAAAGAATCTATCACTAATAAGCCCCATGAAACCTTCAAATGATTAACAAGTCTCAAGAGACCTGAAGGCAAGAGACTCTATTAGTGAAATTACTATACGCCCTTTAGTGTTTTAAAGGGCACTAAAGGTTATACATAGTACAATTTCATATTATTCATTGATGGATATATAGATAGATAAAAAGATAAAATGAGAAAAAAAAAAATACATACACATTCTCTCTTTTGCCTGACAAATCACTCGTATGAGTGCAAAAGATCCCAAATAAAAAAGGTTGAACCAATGCACACATTTATTTGAAGGTAAAAAAATAAAAGATCACGTTTATATCTAAAAACCTTCCAAGCTGAAAACAAGACAATTTTGAAACAAACTTGCATTGTATGATCATTGGACCCAAAGAAAAAGGGTTGGATCCTAAATAAGCTCATCCACCAAACTTTATCAAAATGTTTGAGCAATTGCCGCCATCAACTACATTACGAAGTTGTGGAAATCATTAATTATACTACTCTCACCTTCATGGGAACAAAGGGGACGCCAATGCCAATCAACCCTATATTCATTCCAACACTAGCAAGCTCACTTAGTCAAGTTGAAAGGTTGTACAACCAAATATTAACAAATTGTTCCACTGAAACACTACATGGAAAGGAAACTAAAAGGGGGGGAAAATTTGTAAGTGGGAAAAATACACAATACCTGCCAATTAATTTATACAGATACAACTGCCGGTTTTTCTGAAAGATGTTTCAGCAAGGCTTTATTTCGAAACCGATGCTCAAGAGAGTTCGAGCTGATTCCATTGCTTTCTCACCACCAAGTTCTAAGGCTTCGCCAGTTAATTCGCCTTCTGTGTCCACTGACCACTGCGTAGAAGATTTTTGCTTCTGCAGTTTGTCTGTTTTCTTGAACTGCTGTGAATTGTTCATTGAAGTGGGGGCTGCCGCAGCCACAAGAGGAGCACTTGGTGGGCCATGCCGTTTCTTAGGCACAGGCATGTCATGGTCATGAACTCCCTTGTATGTAATGATCACCGCATTAGAATTATCTACAGCAGTCTCGATGTGCTTCCGGACAGGACATCCAGCTGAAGTGCATCTGTAGTAGTTTCTGAAAATTCAAACTGTTCATCAGAAGAAATGGAAGACAATTATAGGCCAGCAAAAGGAAAAGGGAGGAAGTAACAGCACATCATAGATATGCAATTGTATCCTACATGCTCTATCTCCCTATCATTTCTATTATAGGATGTACGCCTTCAGAAACCATAAATATGAAGAACAAGTACAATCCAAGCACACCGAAAGATAAAATTAATATTCAACAAGCTGCCACAAGTAAAATGCATCAAGACAGATGCATATTTGATATTTCAAGCAAAGCTAGAAACAGTTTTAAAAAAAAAAAAAAACAGTTACAATGATAACAGAACCTGGAACCATAGAACTTTGTACTGGAACATATTAAATAGCCAAGGTGAGTCTAAAGACATCGTTTTTATTCTTATATTCCTGGTAGGCAAGAAATAAATAAACCATTCAATTTCTTTAAAACTGATTTCTCTGCACAGACCTCAAAACACAGTAGCAACCATATATAGATAATAAAACCTGATGAACTTGGCCCATAAATGAACCGGGCCCATCAAAGCCCAATTACAGAATATTACTAAAACTTATCCCACTCAACAATTATTTTATTTATATTTTATATTTAGCCACATAACTCAATTCAGCCACACAAGGAGCAGTCGCATGTTCTAGACTACTAAAAGTTGCACATTCCATCCAACTTGAATTTCCTCAACTTTAACATCGTCACAACAGATCCGTCCTTCAACAAGGCTAAAAAGGGTGGAACATGAAGACTCGAATACTTTGAATGTTTTTGAACATTTGCTGGAATTAGCAAAACTATGGAGAAACCAATTGTTTTCTTAATAAAGCTCATTGAAAAGTCTGGATACATAGAGCAAGCTATGGGATACACTGACACTTCATTTGCATACTGGAAAATGCATATGAATCCAAAAGGAGGGAAATATGAGGAAAAAAATGCATCACCAGATAAAGGGGATAACATTTATGGCCAGGACCATGCAGAGAGGTTTTACCTACCTAAATCGTTTATGACTTTTTAATGGGAAATAAGGGTGAGCTTGGCCCAATTACATTAAAGATATAATACACGGTTGGGGCCTGAAGTCCAAGTGCATTCATTTAGAACCAACTCTCTAATAGACAGGGAACTCTTCAAAGAAAGTTGGGCTAGTTTTCTGTAAGCCCCCCACTCAGCTAAGGCAGTATAGGAAGCCTTGTTCCAACATCTAGGAGCATGCAAAAATCTAATAATCCTGTTCCTAGTAATCCACCTTTGGATCTACATGATAGTCAATGATACCATGGATTCCAGAGTAAGCTCTGCATTAAGCATATTCACCAAGTTGGCAGCATCAACTTCCACGTCAATCTTAAACTCCCTCCGGTCCTATTTATAAGTAACTTTCTCTCTCATAAGACTGGTCCCTTTTATAAGCAACTTTCACTTTTTGCTTGGAAATGTAAGCATCTTTTTCCCATTTTACCTTTAGTAAATACTCATTCTCTCTCATCTCTTATACTCATTATCTCTCATACTTTTTATCTATTCTCTCCTATGCTCTTTTCATAAATAGGGGCATATATGGAAAAAATATGACATTTTTGACACACTTATTGCTTTTAACTACCAGTTCGTTTTGCGCAATCAAGGCAAAAATTGCTTATAAATAGGACTGGAGGGAGTAATGGCCTAGGTCTCGTCTGAGTTTCAACCCTTACATGATCCCCCAAGCTTTTGCTTATTCCATGGAGCACAAGCCAATGAATCAAGCATATCCACCCAACCATTTCCCTTTGAATAGAAGATTTTGTTCAAGAAAAATTTCATAAAAGAAAAATATAATCAGTATTTGGTTGATGATTTGGCTTACTTCTACATTCATTTAAAGCGGTTGAAAGCATGTTTTCTAATTTTAGAATAACAAGAAAATAAGATGTACTTAGACTCATTATCCCTTAAGCAAGATCAAGGATTCAAATCAAATGAAATGGAAATGCTATCTCCTATTTGGGTCCAACCATGCTCAAATCAGGTATTAGTTAGTAGTATCGAGTACCAAATAGTTCTATCCTATCAAAAGACAAGAAACCAACCATGCTCTGATTTCAAGCATCTACAGCCTAGAAGATTGAGTTTTCAATTGTCATCAACGTAAAAGTGAATTTTCATCTAACAGCTGAAATAGGTTTAAACTGATTGCAGTGCTATTTATTGTTACTAGAGAACTCGCTTAGCTGTTGCTCTCTTAGAAATATCATTTCTCTCTACAGGGATTAATTTCACATTTCTTGCTCGTCTTTTTTTCTGTCAACCACATTCCTTCATTCTAAAAGTAGCTTTTTTTTCCTTCTTGACATTTCTCTTCACTCTCATGCGTGCACTGAACATTGATCTCAAAGACCATCAATCTCGTTCACTCTCCCTCTCACTTCTGTTGAAAATTTTAATTGCAATATCTCTCCCTCTATTGTGCACCATTGCACCTTCGACTCTAATAGAACTAGTAGCTTTCATTTTGGTGATGCATCAACATTTCTTTGTTCTCTTTCCCTCTTTAGTTGAATCTCCTTGTAATCCTCCCATTTCACCATCCCTAGCCCGGAAGATTGAGTGCACCAAGTTCATTATTGTGCAGGTACCTAGTGTATGAATATTTCTTTAACATTAATGCCACCACCTCAACAAGCAAAGAAGTATGGGATCAACACGATGTTTGCATTGTTCTTCAACAACACCACCACCCCTTTCAAATTCTTCATATTGAAGAATAGAATGGTTTTAATCATTGCATCATGAAACCAGTGCAAGTATGTTTACAAGCAGAAGACTCAATTGCGCTGCTACTCACGTTTCAAACTCCACTTTGATGCTGTCAAACTTAGGGTCTACTCGGAGAAGTAATGGCATTGCCGATTCGATATCTATTATGATATGTAATTATAGATAATTAGATAATTAGGTGGTTTGGTGACCGTTAGGGATATATTAAGTCTATGAGTCCACTACTAACGGTTAGTATTAGAATAAAGGGGATTACCTATTACCGGCATACTAAGTCTATGAGTCAGTAGTGTTTAGTTAGCTATAAATATACGAGGAGTCAGTACCTTTTCGGTGATCAACCCAAACTGTTATAGGAATATGAATTCCAGATTCTGATTCTTTCTCTGTTCTCCTCTGTTCTTCTCTCATTTTCCTCTCTTCTTTCCTATTCTTCTACAACTACCTTATCATATTATCATCTAATTATTCACCAATCTCTCTAATGCTAATTTTTTATTTTTATACTGAAAGAAATAAGATCAAAATAAACTTCATATGCATCACCAACTTGGACTTTAACCAAGGTTCTGAAACCCGAACTAGTCGCTGAACCGGCCGAGGTACTAGGTCAAGGGTCAGTGGTTCAGATTGGAGTCAAATCAGGGCTAACCCGAGCCTAGACCGGTGAAAAAGTGAAGATTTTAGGATTATTTATATGAAATTCTAAATAAAATATTAAAAAGAATCAAAAACTGGTCGAACTTCACAAAACCCAGTACAACCAGGGTCAACCACCAAACCGAACCAAATCAATCAAACCACCGGTTGGCCGATTTCCAGCTCAAACCGGCCGGTCCAGTCTGGTTTCAAAACTATGATTTTAACCATATATTCCTCTTTCTAATATGAAAATGCCCCAATTAGTGGAAGCAGCAACAAATTTTGGAAACAGGAAATTAGAGAAATGGATTTGTCTCTCTTAATTGATGATAATTATTGATTCAACTGAAACAAATTTTAATCATCAGATGATAATCAAATCATGGGCGCACGCAGAAGGTAAAGAAAGCCAGAAAGATTTAGCCACGCACCTAGGATGAGGGTTTCCCTTCACCATTTTCTGTCCATACTTGCGCCATCGATATCCATCACCTGATATCCCCACATCTCCTGCTGCATGTACAACAAACTTCTGTTTCTTTCCAGGTTTTACTGGAGAATCAAGGCATGCATAGTCACCTTTCTTCACTCTGATTATTAAATTTGAAGAAAGAAATCAGGCCACTTACTAATAAATCCTTCCAAAATGAAAGAAAAAGTTATTATGCACTATTTTCTGTCTTCAGAGAAAAAAAAATCGATGGATAAACTTGCCTTTTTTTGGGCTCTGTCTCAATAACATGCCCATCCTTCAAGTCAACTTTACCATTATCTCTTTGATTAGATGCGTTATGTCTCTTCCCATCAGCACTACATGGTACTTCTTTTGGAGGATGCTTTGAAGAAGGGCATGGATTTGAATCATTGGACACTCTGATGGGCTTCTCTAGGACAATGTTCTCCACGTTAGGCTGTTTGGATGATGCAAACTTACTTTCTCTACCATAGTTAGTCTTCCGTGGTGGATCGTGGCTGTGTTGACTTTTATAAACAACCTCTACTACATGGCCTGAATGATCACAGCATTCAATCTTCTTAGCACAACATTCAGAATGAGTACACCTGTAATAGCTTCGAGAACCGGTAGGGCTTTTAACTTGCTTCTGGCCATACTTCCGCCAATTGTATCCATCAGATGAGGATGCCCTCACAACAGAAACAGGAGATAAAGCATTACAGCGAGAAGGCTTTTTCATGTATGCTTCCAGCGTATTTGTGTTATTAGCCTTGGGAGAAGACTGTCTTTGTTCTGGTACAGCTGGACTGGGAGTAGATGATAAAGATTGTG
This sequence comes from Inga laurina, assembly GCA_963855925.1. Taxonomy (NCBI): domain Eukaryota; kingdom Viridiplantae; phylum Streptophyta; class Magnoliopsida; order Fabales; family Fabaceae; genus Inga; species Inga laurina. Next base: position 43,641,459 of record OY979709.1, on the reverse strand, counting down.
TCACAGATGTTGGTGACAGTTCAGACAATACACTTGAACACACCGACACCTGAGGTTGATTTTCTATCTGCGGTTGAGTTGTCTGGACTGATTTTCTTTCAGTAAGTTCCTCATCAGAAGGTCCAACTGGCTCCTGAGAAAGGTTAACTCATGAAAAGGCCTACTTTTATAACTTAAGAAATAAGTGGGCTACGTTGCAGCTTTCTAATGCTGGAGTCAAAATAGATATTTTGTTCTTCTAGGTTAAACCCAAATTAATTGAGAATAGTTAAATAGGTTGCACTTTGGAATCATCATTGATAGACTGAATTGTTCATAAACCAGTGCAGAAACCAAAGTGTAAACCTGGACCCATCATGAATGCATGTTGACAGACTTAAGACGCACCCAAATTACGCATATTGATTCTCAAGAGGCAACAGATTTCTGACCACTAAATGAACCTCAAATAGACATTTTTATCAGTACTTATAAGATGACAGAATTGAAGTGTATTGTGCAATGCTAACCACAGGCCCAAATCGATAGGGGAAGTGTTCTAAGAATCCTCACCAACGTCATTAAGAAGTCACAAAGATTCAGGTCTAAATTTCTCCCCCACAAATAAATGGAATAAGGAGTTCATATTTAAAAAGATAGCTCCAAGTAAGCACCAGAGACATGGACCATCATAGGAGAAGGACAATAAACCTACTTACCTCATCGTTTTAGGGTCTGCAAATCAGTTTTTTCTAGAGAGGTGATTTAAACAAATTTTCAAGCTTATGTTAAGTTTCTCAGCATCTGCTCACATTTTGAACAGATAAAAAGGGCTTAACCATAATTTTTGGTTCCTTGACTTTCAGTTTTGTCATTTACAATTTTGAACACTAAGAAAGTCGAGGGATGAGGGTTCATTTTGAAACACCGAGGCAAAAAAAGGGGCCATTTTCAAACAATAAAAATTAAGGGATGAATCTGAAACAGACTGAAAGTTAAGGGACCAAATTGTACACACAAACACACAAAGACTAAATTTAAACAAATAAATGAGGTATCAAAATGATATCAAGCCAAACAAAGAAAAGGTCATTCATGAAAGGGACAACAATGATTTTTCAAGACGGCAGGTTTTCCAAGTCCCAACCCAGTGCTAAAATTTAAAGTGATCATTCAATAGCTCTAATCTAGTTTATCTGTTTTGTTCTCAAACTATGTATTTATAGCTTCAGTCTCGTCAATCTATGAGAAGGGAAAATAAAATAAAAAAGTTAAAGAGAGGATGAAACTGAAGACTGACGCCTTATTCTGATGGCTAAAAACTTCTAACCAATTCACGAGTTCTAAATTGTACATCCCTACAAACTCTTGTGTGTACAAAACAGAGAAATATACTAAAGTTCAGTGAACCTACTATACACAGGAAGCCACAAGACGAGAATAATTCTTCAATTAAGCAAATACAGAATTCCTATTTAGTACGACTTCTAGAATCTCGTTCTGTTAAAAAAGAATTCCAGGAGGGCGAACAAACCAAAAAGACACAAAGCTAACACAATTTAAACAATGACAGCAAACTAGATTCGATATTTATGACTCAAAATTCACCAAATGTTCTCACCTTATTTCCGCCTTTTACAGCCTCCTGCGTAGTAGAGCTCGCCTGCAAATCTGCAGGACATGCCAAGCAACTCCTTACTTTCTCAAAAAGCTATTATAAATGGGGGCAAAAAACTAAAGGGAAAAAAAAATCTCATTTCGGCAAAAAGGACAATTATCAATACTCAAGCTTACCAGCACTCTGATCTTTCTCATCGTGTTCAAGAGAAGTGGGCACAGCTAGGGTTTCCGAATTAGGCTCCGGTGGCTCTGCTTCCCGGGAAGGTTCAGAATTCTGCAAGTCGACTCGCTGAGACTCGCTAGGCCGTGCTTCAGAGACTCGATTTAGTTCCTCTTTCTTTCCTTCTTTTCCTTCTCCTTTGGATGATTCGTTGTCTTTTCGCAGTTCAGAGTTACCGTTTATGAGAGCTCCGGAGCTCTCACGGTCAGCCATGGCTGGTCCTCCTTCCACAGAGAGTAAAGTAGGAACAGTTAAAGGTACCGTTATAGTGTATGAAACTGGAACAAACGCAAACGTGCTTTGGATTTCGCGAACAGGCGAGAGATTATAGAGAGAGAGAGAATTTGCTTTAAAGCAACGAGTTGGACTTGGAGGGTATCTGTGTCTTTGACTGCTCTTGACTCAGGTGATTCTTGCTCGTGAAGGGTAACGTCCAGTCCTCCGTTATATGACCTCGACGCAGGCGGGCCGTTGCTTTGGTTGACTTGACGGTTTCATTTAGGAATTCGGATTCTCACGCTAGCGACTCCCGTCCTTTGCCTCTCCCATATTCAAAACGGTGACGTTTTGAATGTAAATGGGAGAATGTTTTACCTTTTTTTTTTTAATAATATTGAAGCTCCTCAAATATTATTTTTCAATAGTACCTAATATTTTAAAGGGAAAATCCCAAATAAATACCATTTGAAATAGCAAAACTCACAAAAGTCTTTTATAACATCAAAAAGATCAGGTATGTTTTAGGGATATTGAAGTGTTGTGTAAAATACCAAAATACCCTTTTTACATTTGTTTCACATATGAGGTGGCTGCTGTGGACAAAAACTAAAGAAAAAAAAAACACAGTCAAAAGGTGTGTGTAGAGCAATGTTAAAGGTGAAGAACGAGGAGTCAATCAAGGTTGAATCGGACAAGTGTAAGTAATTTTCTGAGAAACATAATCTTTTTTAGATGAATTGGACTATATCCATCTTATCGTCATTGTTCATGTTGGTGGTTATTGGGTGTGGTTCGGTGGGTCAGAGGGTGCATGAACAATAAACAGATGGGCAATCACGTGGTGTAAGGAAGCTAACTTATTTGGGGTTGTCAATGAGGGGTATGGAATGACAATGGTGCTGCGATTGTAAATTATTTATGACAGTTTTGGTTGTGGGTAAGTGGGTTTATAGGTTGAGTGGGATTAAAAGTTCGGACTTGACGTACCTACGGCGGCATCGACGGTGTGACGTGGGTTATTTATGTCTTGGGTCTTGTTAGCTGTGAGAGGGAGCATAATGAAGAGGTTATTGATTTGAAATAGGTAGCATTGAATTGATGTAATGACTGGTCGTTGAGTAGGTGTAAGTGGAATGAATGATCTGTAATGAAGATGTCATAAGCATATCTGTAAGTGCATGGTAGTTGCTGTCATTACCATATCTGGTTTGTTGTCAATGCCATTACAGAATTTGTCATTAGCGTTAACAATAATAGTGAAGGCAATAACTTATTTTGTCAGGCAATAACTCGCATAACTTAATTGATGACAAGGAAATAGTGTTGCTCAATCGCTTGGCACATGTTGTTATAAATTAGTGATTCTTGTCAAATCCATTACAGACTTTGTCAACACCTTTGCCATTGTTGTGAATCCCAAAACGAATTATGTTAAGAGCAACAGTAAGTTAGTGGATGTCATATATATTGAGAAATGTATGATGTCATGACATAAGTGTGGAGTTGGAGGTTAAATAGTTAGTAAAGGCTTAACATTGTTATCAATTGGGAATAAAGTGATATTATCAAATATATAGATAAAGTAGTCAATGGTCGAAGAAGGTGTGTTGTGGAGAATTTTTTTAGTGATGAATTTTCGTTGGTATGAGACTAACAATGTCATGAAATCTGAAATTTGAATTTTTCTTGCAGGTTATCATGCAAGATGATATCAAATATTCAAGCAACACATTCCTCAAAGTCACTTATATGTTTTTTTCACGTTGGGGGGGAGTTTGTAAGTAATGTTGAAGGTGAAGTTAAATATAGTGGTGGGAGAGTGAGGGTAAAATCAATGAAGGAGGGGATGACAATTGAAGAATTGAGGGTAATGATAGGGGGATGGTTTGGTGTAGATGGGCATAGTTGCGACATTAAATACACTTTGAGCTTTGATGAAAAGATATTAGTAGATCTCATCGATGATTCTAAAATAGAAAATCTATTTCATTATAATGATAGTAGTGCACATGTGTATATAGCATGCAAAAAAAGTGATAATGAAGAAAGGGCCATGGATGATATAGAAAGGCAAGTGTCAATTTTTTTTGTTACATAAAAAGTTATTTGGTATAGTGTTATTGGTAATATGTGTTTACAACACTTGTTAATATTCATGCAGGGTTGATCAATTATTGGGAGCTGCAGAGCAAATGTCATACATTGATGAGGCTGTGTGTTATGGATTGAATGATGAATCTGTACAAAATAAGTGCAATGCAAGACCTCTTCTTAGCCTTCTATATGCAGTTGAGAGTGCCCCAACACCGATACCAGAGATGAACTATAAGAAGTGGAAGGACCCTAACCCAACTTAATCCTGGGTGTGCAGACCTGGGAGTAGCTATTTTGCAAGTCATCTTTTATTTTATGTATAATGACTTGGATCCCTTCAAATATTTTAGTTAGAAGGGTTATGGCATATATGATCTCCTCTATGTAAGTATTGTTTTTAGGTTAAACAATAGGTTATACCATGGGAATGACAAGAAAACATTAGGTGCTGGTCGAATCGTAATGTTCACTTGTCATTCGACAACGTATATGGTAGTTGCTATCATGAAGAATCTGGTGTTTTGTAAATTCCATTACTGCACTTGTAATTCCCATTACTACTCTTGTTAATGATGATAGCTTATTGTAATTAAAGTATACATAAAGGGACACCTTATTTTGGGTTAATGACTTCTATACATTGAGTATAGGTGAAATTAGTAATGTTAGAATTTCTTTTTCACAATGCATATGGTACTTACTGTCAGTAAGAATCTAGTGTTTTGTAAATTCCATTACTGCACTTGCTATTTCCATTGAAACGGTTGTTAATGATGACAGCTTATTGTAATTACATTTTACATGAAGGGACACCTTCTTATTTGGTTAATGACTTCTATGCATTGGGTGTAGGTGTAATGCGTAATGTTAAATTGTCATTTGGACCATTTACTTGCGAGTTGTTGTCATAAACATTTGTGGTTTTTGTCAATGTCAGAACAGATCTTTTCATTCCCATTACCATTCTCATCAAAACCATTAAAACACTTGTCATTCTCATTATTAAACTTGTCAACGTCCTCCCCTTTTGGGGAAAAGTCAGTGACAAAGTTTTTAAGCCTAACTTGTCATTCTCATTACCATTTTCGTCAAAACCATTATAAAACTTGTTATTCCCATTATGAAACTTGTCAGCAGCCTCCCCTTTTGGGGAAACACTCAGTGACAAAGTTTTTAAGCCTAACTTGTCATTCCCATTACCATTCTCGTCAAAACCATTATAAAACTTGTTATTCCCATTATGAAACTTGTCAGCGGCCTTCCCTTTTGGAGAAAATTCAGTGATAGTTTTTAAGCCTAACTTGTCATTTCCATTACCATTCTCGTCAAAACCATTATAAAACTTGTCATTCACATTATTAAACTTGTCAGCAGCCTCCCCTTTTGGGGAAACACTATAACACACAATATTTCTTCATTTACCTATTTCCTGTATAAGAGAAGTGCATATTGTCATAGTGTCGGAATAAAGGGACTTGCACTTTAGTAAATTGAAATACACAGTAACATTACATGGAAAAGGACACTGCTATGAAGAGGTAGACAAGATCAGTTACAAAAATATCAACTTTACAATGTCACCCCAAAATGCAATGCTTGGTGACTAAGTTAAACGAATTTTCTATCTCAACTATAAAAAAAAAAACGAATACATGTGTATCCCCTTAATAGCTCTCCCACATAAAAGAAAATTCCATCTTGATTATTCTTTCCCTCCTACCTGATTTTACCTCGCATAATAAGATTCTCTAGAATATAAAACCCATCAAGCGTAATTCGAATTCCTAATCAAGATTTAATTGCTTCCGCCATAAAAGGAGAATTAAAAAACATGAGGATCCAAAATATTTGTTGTTGATGTGAGTTCCACCTTTTGATAACAGAACTGGATCAACAGCAGCCTCCAATAACGCGGAGAAGGAAGCTCGGTTTCGAAGATTCCCTTTGTTACTCATAGCAACATCTACAGATAACCACAAGGAGGAGGAGAAATTGAACACAAAGCTTAAACAGACAAAGCAACAACTGAACATTCCCTTACCCACACCCACGTCAACAACAGCAGAAGAGAATGGCACCCACAACCGATTCCGATTTGGGGACGACGACAGGCTAGGGCTCGACCGAGTGTGTTTCTAGGAGAACTAAAAAAACTCTCTGCAAGTGTTGCCTTGACCAAGTGTGTGGAACGAGTAAAAGGGGGCATTTTGGTATTTTACACAACACTTCAATATCCCTAAAACGTCCCTAATCACTTTTCTGTCTTTTTGATGTTATAAAAGACTTTTGGAGGTTTTGTTATTTCAAATGATATTTATATAGGATTTTCCTTATTTTAAAATTATTTTTTATCCATTACATAGTGTAAAATAATTTTTCAGGAGCACCATGTATCTAACAAGATGCAACTTAAACAATTTTTTCACTGACACTTTGTATCTTAAAGTTATTTTCACCCTAAATTAGTTTTCTAGTTGTAATGAGAAGCCTCTAAAATGTTTTTCTAGTGGCAATGAGCACCATAAATTTGTCATACTAAGTGTTGGATGGACTAAAATTTAGTTTAAGATACGGAATACTACTGAAAAAATACTTCTAGGCACAGCTTGCCAAATACTGGATACTCTTAAAAAATTATTTTATGCTACATAATGGATAAAAAAATATTTTAAAATATTGGGTACTACTTAAAAAAATACTTAAGGGATTTCACTGTTACTTAAAAAAATGGAACATCAATGCATGAAAAGCAAGCCGTTACTCTTCACTTAAGATTAGCTCTGCCTAGACGCTCTGAAAAATGCCCGATACAGTGAACGTGATGAACATGGACAACATCTCCGACGAAGGGATGGGAAATCTAAGGAGGAGGAAGACTTGTTAGGCAAGAGTATCAAGAAGATGCCGATGGATGTAGCAATACCCAAGGAAACCACTTCAAAGAAGCAGGGGGAGAATAATGATACTGAAATGGTGGAAGCTTCGAAACAGAATGATGTGTCTCTAGTGGACCAGCTAAAAAGGAATGGGAAACAGACTTTCAAAAGCCAGATTACATATAAATCAAAACTTTTGGGGGAAGAAGAAAAAAGCTTAGACAAGGTCTTTGAAGAACAAATGGAAGAATGGATTAAAGAGGAGGAAGCACTATCACTTATCATAACAAAGGAACAGAGGAAGGCTCTGGGATCAATTCCTTCTCTTAACATATCCAATGAAAAACTAAAGGACTTATGCAGACCATGGAAGGAAGCTCTAATCTGACGGTATTAAGAAAGAGGCCAAATCTTCATATGATAAGGGACCGAATTAAATGGCTTCTCAGATCAGAAAATTTTGACATCATCGACCTTCCAAACAATTACTTCATTTTCAGGACAGCAGACAAATCACTATGGTCCAGGCTTCTGTTCGAAGGTCCTTGGCTAATACAGGGTCATTACCTTGCAATTCAAAGATGGAATCCAAACTTCAATCCTTACTGTAACAAAGTAAGGAAAGTAGCAGTATGGATTAGAATTCCCACTCTCCCAGTACATATGTATACGGAAGAATGTATGTTTGAGATAGGGAACTTGATTGGCCGAACTCTTAAGGTTGATATGAACACCTTAGCCCATCAGGAAAACAATATAAATGCTGTGGAACGAGGGAAATATGCCAGAGTTAGCGTGGTAGTTAATCTGAATAAAAAATTACAGTCTCGATTCATTCTTCGCAACCATGTTTATACGGTAGAATATGAAGGATTGAGTGTTATATGTTTTAAATGCGGTCTTTATGGTCATACTATGGAAAATTATTCAGGTAACTCTCAAAGTTTGACACCACCGAATGTTCAGTCATCACCGGGAAATCCTCCAGATCATACTCCGGCGAGAACGATAGGAAGCCAAACAGAAGAGAAACTACCTCTAGTGTCCGTACCTGGCATAGCAGCCGAAGAGGAGTACGGAGTTTGGATGCAAGCTAAACCTAGGGTCAGATCTCGACATCTTGTCACAGACGTTGAGAAGAAACAGCAGCTCAGAGCTCCCCCCCTCTGTCCGTTCAAATCCGAAAGCAGGTGAGAAAGGGAATGGCTCACGGTTTGAGGTCCTCTAGAAAACGGCTACAGACGCATATCCCAAGGACCAATCTAATCCATCTAGAAGTAAGGGAGTGGAGCTCCATTGGAAAAGAAAGGAGACCGACTGGAAATCACTCATTGGCAGGGAAACAGATCAGAGCCAACGGATAGGAAGCCTCATATACATGTTTGAAAACGGAGAGCCTAGCGGTAGTAAAGAGGAAGACGCTGTGAAGGCTAATGACATTGATAAGACGGCTGCCGTCTTGAGGAAGAAGCCGTCAGTTCTAAATAAGAAAAAGAGGGTCACAGTGCAAGAGGAAAAGGCGTTGGGAATTAAAGGATCCAAAGTCAAGGTGGGTCCGAACCTAGAGGGGAAAAAGAAAAACATGGAAAATGTGGAGCATGTGGGACCGACGATGCAGCAAGTGAACAAGGATCATATAGATGCTCTGGGCCGAAGTGATCAGGCCGGAATTAACAAGGCCCAAATGGGGGCCGCACAGAATCACCAATCCGATGGGCTTGAGGTTGAAACAATGGGCTCGAAATTGGACAGCAATTCACAAGCTATGCATGACGGACCTACTGGGCTAGAGACGAATATAGTGTGCCAGAATCTGGGCATTGAGATGAATTCTATACAAATTGATCAGGATAGCAACCGTGTTCCTGTGATGAATAAGGAGAAGACCAAAAGAAGCATTAATGTCAAAGTCCACAACTCTCAATTTAAACATAAACATAATGGGAGGGGGCATAATCTTGTCTTTGGATCCTTAACCCAAAATGGCCCCATCAGTTTGAACCAGCTGCTGGATAACGCAAATAACATGGGAGCAAGCATTGTGTTGGATTCTACTATGACTCAATCCTTACACTCTCACCACAAGTTAGATATGGATTCTACTAATGTAGAAGCAGATGGCGAGGATGGCAACATGGCACCAAATTATGCGGGACAGTAGCTTATGCTTTCATGTTCAGTTCCCTATCCTTATCTATTTTTATGATTAACATAAATATTCTGTCTTGGAATTGTAGAGGTGCTGCATCACGATCGTTTCCTAGAAGGCTTAGAGATGTGATTCATGGCAAAGATATCAAGATTCTCATACTTACTGAAACTCGTGTCAGTGGTCCTAAAGCCGATAAAATTATCAGCAATCTGGGTTATAATACATGGCTCCATCTTGAAGCTACTGGCTATGCGGGAGGAATCTGGGTCCTATGGAATTCTGAGGATATCTCGTTGCAGTATATCTCATCCTCCACTCAAGTTATCCATGTTAATATGTCTGTGGCTAATGATGATTCTGAGTTCATTCTCTCTGGTATTTACACTGAACCAAATCATATTCTTCGTCAAAATCTTTGGGATGAGCTTAACAATTTCAGCACCACTGTGAACCTTCCTTAGATTGTGATTGGTGACTTCAATGCCTACCTATATAATGAGGATAAAAAAGGAGGTTCCAGTCCTAATATTCGTTCAATGAGGCAATTCCAAGACTGCGTTTCTCACACTGAACTCATTGAAGCGGAATTTGTTGGCGATAAATTTACTTGGGAGCGGGGTTCTCTTAAAGAAAGAATCGATTGGGCCTTCACGAATATTGAATGGAATAGGTCACACCCGCTTTCTAAGGTGTACCACTTGGGTAAATTTGGCTCAGATCATAGACCAATCTTGTTCAAATCTAACCCTTCTACAACTTTCAGAATTAAACCTTCCTTTCGCCGCCAAGCTGCCTTGTTTATAAAGGATGGATTCGTAGACTTAGTGAAGGAATCTTGGGGTAGAGGTACATGGAATGACAAAATTTCCACATTCTCCAAAGATGTAGGTGAATTGAATAAAAAAAATGTGGGTAACCTAACCAATAGAAAGAGCGTTATTCTTCAAAGGATTGAGGGTATTGGGAGAGCTCGGTCAAGGTGTGATAGTCAACGTCTTGCTCAAACTGAAAATGAGTTGTGGAAGCAATACTCGAAAATCGTCGCTCAAGAAGAGCTCACTTGGTACTAGAAATCTCGTTGCAGTTGGCTGAAATGGGGCGATAAAAATAGTAAATTTTTTCACACTGCTGCTGTTATTCGTAGAAGGAAAAATAGAATTGATGGTCTTAAAAGAAGTTATGGGTCTTAGTCTTTTGATTATGATATAATTCATGCGGCGGTGTCTGAAGAAGAAATCAAATCTGCCACCTTTGCCCTGGGTGCTTTTAAGGCTCCCGGACCTGATAGGATTCAAGCGATCTTTTATCAGGAATATTGGTCAATCCTTGGGATTCATATCATTGAATTAGTTTCAAAAGCATTTTCAGATCCGTTTGGGGTGAGAGCAATTAATAATACCAACATTATTCTTATTCCCAAAAAAGATAATCCTGATCTGATTACAGATTTCAGACCTATCTCTCTTTGCAATGTTAATTACAAAATCATTACCAAGATTCTGAGTAATCGTCTTCGGGATATCATGGGCAAACTAGTGCGTGATCACCAATGTAGTTTTATTGCTGACCAGCAGAGTAGTGATAATATAATCGTTACTCATGAGGTCATTCATTCCATGAGGACTAAGTCCAGAAGAAAGGGGTGGATGGCAGTTAAGGTGGATCTAGAAAAGGCTTTTGATCGGCTTGAATGGCCTTTCATTGAAGACACTTTGAGAGTCGCAGGTATTGACGGCCTAATTCGGGACCTTATCATGGCATGTATCTCTAGCCCCTCCTTTCAGGTTCTGTGGAATGGCGACGCCTCCCCTACTTTTCGAGCTTCACGTGGTATTAGACAGGGTGACCCCCTCTCCCCCTTCATCTTCACCTTATGTATGGAAAGGCTTAGCCATCTTATCCAGGATTCTATTAATGAGGGTTCCTGGAAACCAATCGTCTAAGTAGAAATGGTCCAAATATCTCTCACCTATTCTTTGCCGATTATCTTATTCTTTTCAGTAAAGCCTCTGAATCTCAGGCTGAGGAGATGCTTCGTTGCATTCAGTTTTTCTGTAATGCTTCTGGTCAGAAAATGAACAGAGATAAGACCGGAGTGTGCTTCTCAAAGAACGTGCAAGGCCCGAGAGCGATTAGTCTTAGCAGAAGTATGGGTGTTCATTTGACTGGGGACCTCAGTAAATATCTTGGGATTCCACTGCTTCATAAAAGAGCCTCCAAGCTTACGTTTGCTCCCATCTTAGAGAAGACTCATAAAAGGCTAGCCGGATGGAAGTGTGGATGCTTAAACCTCGTGGGCAGGGCCACTCTTATTAAAGCTGTATTATCTGCTCTGCCTTCGTATCATATGTAAACAATGCTGCTTCCGAAGGGAATTTTGTGAGAGCTAAAGAAGAAAAGCAGGGAGTTTCTGTGGGGTGATAATGAGGATCGAAAAAAAATTCATCTCATTTCCTGGGATCAGGTTACCCAGGATAAGGAAAGCGGCGGTCTGGGGATCCGAGATATGCGAAAGCAAAATGAAGCCTTCATCATGAAGCTTTGCTGGTCGTTGCTAAATGACAAGATACACTATGAGTTAGGGTTCTCAAAGCAAAATACCGTTGGGACCAAACCAATGGTCCATTATATCTAAGGAATTCATCCTTTACCTGGAAAGGTGTATGTAATGTCTGGAATAAATTTAAACGAGGTGTGGGAGTCCAGATCGGTAACGAGGCTACAACTTCTTTCTGGTATGATAATTGGTCTGAAATAAATAGGCCATTGATCGAGTTAATCCCTAGGTTTGAGGGTTCTATTGACGGTACAGAAAAGGTTCAGGATTATGTGCTTCCTGGGGGTGGCTGGGATTCTGCTAAGCTAGGAAGATGGTTTCAACGCCAGACTATCGCTCGTATCCTCTGCGCTCATCCTCCATGTACTAACAGAGGAGAAGATAAGTTTTTCTGGAAACCCTCTTCTAACGGTTCCTTTTCTGTTAGCTCTGCCTATCACTTTCTTTTTGCAGGTCCTCATAACTCAGATGATGTGTTTTGGAAAAAGCTGTGGCGGTGTCCGATTCCTGAAAAGATGAAGACTTTTATGTGGCTCGTCGCTCACGGTAGAGTCCATACCGCCAAACTCAGAGCTCAAAGGGGTTTATATGTCCAAGGAAGCTACCCTTTTGGGTGCTCTCAGGAGGAGGATATTATGCATCTATTAAGAGACTGTTCTAATGCTCGAGAGCGATGGAGTTCGATAGTCCGTCCAAGCCTGTGGAATACCTTTTCAACCTTGCAGGGAAGGGATTGGATAAAATGGAACTTGAATCATGATGGAGGCAGGAATTTCACAAAGAAGTTAAATTAGGCTACTCTATTTGGCTATGTGTGCTGGGACATTTGGGTGGCTCGTTGCAGGAAGCTATTTGGGGAGGTTACGGAATTTGTCTCTCACGATGCCCAAGATAGTTTCTTTCGCGCCTGCTGGGATACGGAATTTTCCTCCAATTGCCAGTTTTATTCTAACTCTTTAAATGCAGGAGGGGGAGTTACTCGTAGTCAACCGGGTTTTATCACCTTAGAAACGGATGCCTCAGTCTTAGATACCGGTCAGAGTGGATGTGCTGGTGTCATCAGGGAAGAAGATGGAAGATGGTTCTGCGGCTACATCAGCAAACTTACTCGAGTGCCACCGGTAGTGGCCGAGGTTATTGCAATCATTCAAGGACTTCAATTATGCTGGAACCAAGGTTTTAGTAAGGTTTTGGTCCTCTCTGATTGCCTTGAAGCCATAAATCTGCTTACTCGAGGATGTGAAGGATCGTATCCTTTCAGGGATGTCATTGATGATGCTAGACTATGGATATTTAGGAACTGGCAGGTTCTCCTATGTCATTCCTAGAGATCATAATTTAATAGCTGATCGTCTTGCCAAGATGGCTCATTCTACTAGCGAACCTTTTGTTCTCCTTGATCACCAACCTCCTTTCCTTTAAAAGGGGGTCGTTGATGAAGGATGATTAGGCTTTTTTGATTTTTTGTGTGCTCTTGTAATTGTTCCGTATTGGATTAATGATATTCAGTTTATCATCCAAAAAAAAAAAGGAACATCCTCCCATTTACACCCAAAACGTTACCATTTTGACTACGGGAGTGGCAAAGGACGGGAGTTGCCGGAGAGAGAATCCGGATTCTTCATTTAACGGCGTCAATGTCCTTGTATTCCTTGCTGTGCTGGAGGTGCACATAATAGTTACTTGTTTTTTTCTAGAAAAAAGGGAAATTAACAAAAATCTAAAACTACTAAATCATGTAATATTTCTATATGATACCTAGTCCCTAAAAACAAAATAAAATTCCTATTATTACTATTTTTTGTTTTTTCCCTTTTTTTCATTAATGCGTTTCCTTTTTTGACTCCATGACGCTGAACAAGAGTGTAAAGAAAGTGTCCGCATCAAAAATAAAAAGAACAGTCTAAAGAAAGTGTAGGAGTTCTGGCCCAGAAAAAAAAAAAAAAAAAAACAGTGCAGCAGTACTTGCTTCTTCTTCTTCTTTTTATACCGAAGAAACTCATGTCATTACTGGTAAAAACGAAGAACATAACACAGTACATAGCATCCTTACAATACTACCACACATTAATCCAAGTACACAACATAAACTGCCTAGTTCAAATACAAACAAAACCACAGCTATTTATCTAACCAATTCCCTCACGAGTGGAAGAAACACAATCAGCACCAGATTTCTTCTTGGCAGCATCTTCAGCGTTCTTAGCTAAAATAACAGCAAGTCCTGCAAATCATTAATAAGCAAACAACATTCCCATTCTCCACAGAACTCTCCCCTATTATTTATGCAGTCACATAACTCTCTGTTATCTGCCTCCACCACTGCATCAGGGACTTGAAGGTCTTAACACAAGAGGCTTGAGACCAAAACTCATTTGTCTGCTTCCTGGCACACTCCACAACAAAAAAACAGGATCAAGTTGAGCCTCTGATTGAAAACAAAATCATTTCCACATTTCCAGATTAGCCACAAAATTAAAGCAACATTAGCATGAGTCAATTCATTATTTTTAAGGAAAAGATCACAGCACCATTTCCTAAAGTTAACAATGCCTAACAATTTAAAATAAGGTTTGGATTATGCTTTGATCCAATACGTTTTTCTTTGGAATGCATTTGACTTACTTTCCAAAAAAAAAAAAAACAAGGCGCGCACTAGAGCCCACTTGATCAATTATTTGGTAAATTTTATTTATTCAGTATTTTAGCTAGTTAGATCAATATCAATAGATAGTTTTAGGATGAAGTCTCGTGTATTTTCAATTCCGACAAAAAAAAAAAACTAAGCATTTCTAAACTATAGAAATCAAAGCATGGAGGAGGGGAAAAATAAAGAAATCATAGCATGGATTGAATGAAATTATAGACACTAGACATGATATTTTCTTGAAACTTAAAATGAAGGGTGATTTTTTTTTTTTTTTTGAGGAAAAAAAGAGTGAATTGTTTTCACCAAATAGTTAATAAATACTCCTCTGATACTTAATATAAAACATATTTAGGGAGTTAATATTAGTTCTAAATATAAGACATAGTTTTTCATATTTGTTAATTTTTTCTTATTTTATCCTTATTGATGCTTCATCAACAACTCAGTCCATATACTTTTAACCATTGACCAAAGGCTAGTAGCCTAGTGGTATGGATGCTGTGGGAGGTCATGAGTTTGATCATACTTATAACTCAGGCTGTTAATGTCTGCCCTTGTAACAAAAAAAAAAATATTTTTAACCATTGAAATAAAGTTTCATGAAGTATATAATCTTAATTTTCTACAAAAATATAAGGACTATTATTTTAAATTGTAAAACCATAACTACCTAGTTGTTGTGAGTTAAAATTCAAAAACTGAATTGTATCAAATCAAATTTAAAAGCTAAGTTACAACCAAATTAGAACTATTTAAAAATAATAATTTTCCAATAAATTCAATAGAAAAAGAGAGCAGCAAAAGGTTGGGGGAACTTTTATCCTTAAGCCATAAGCATTGACTCGCATTGTGTTGCCTACAGCATAAGCATTTACATATCACACACATTTGTTTTAGCGCCCGCCCGCGCACATATTGAATCTATTTTCACTTTTCTCTATCTAACAACGCTGATCGGAGTAACATGTCCAAATCTAAGAATTTAAGTAAGGAGCCCTTGGTCCCAAAAAAAAAAAGTGTATTAGGATTTAGGTGCCCTTTGTTTTGTTGAAAATGGAAGGGAAACGTCTCTTTTTCCCATTAGAAATCTTAGAAAAGTTGTGGATAACAGGGTCTCGTGGAATTCAAAAGGAATATATAAATTGCCAATTACTTTGTAGCTTAGAAGCACGAAAGCTCTTCTCTGAGTTAAAGATGTAAATTCTAATCTAGCTTGTAACCTAATTCCATTAGTACCTCCTCTTATAAATATAAAGAAAACATATAGATTAATGACTAGAGTGAATGAACAAGTACAAGCCGTAACATGTTAAAAGAGATCAAGTTCTGAGTGTATTCTCATCAGAACTTTCATCTACCAAAGATGGTTGGTGTGAAAAGGAGAAGAGCTCAACAATCTCAAAAAGAACACAATCCTAGAATAGCTTTCTTTACATGTCCCCCATGGGAAGCTTTCAATCAGAGTGGGATTAATCAAATTAAAAACAAAAACAACCTCAATTCCTTCTCTTCATTTTCCTTCACTAAGTTGCATTAGGCTCAATATCTTTAAGCAGCCCAACAACTTGCTGCATGCTTGGTCGCTTCAATGGAAGATCAGCCGTGCAAAGATAACCAATCTTGATGGCCTCCTCCATTTGTTCTTCTGAACCCGTCTCGCGGATTTTCGGATCAATGGCTCTTGAAGCTTCATTCTTTCTCACCAGTCCTCTAACCCAACTAACCAAAGTTTCTTCCTTTTCATCATGATAATCATCCCCAACAGGTTTCTTACCAGTTATCAGCTCAAACAGCACAACCCCAAAACAGTACACATCAGATTTCTGTGTTGGGGAGTTCTGTTCAGGTTGGGAAAACTCTGGTGGAACATAACCAGGCGAGACACGGGCAATTTCCTCATCCAAGCCATCTCCAAAAACCTTAGCTAGACCAAAATCAGACAACGTTGGCTCTAGGTTGTAGTCCAGATAAACACTACTAGCCTTGACATCTCTGTGAATGATCGGAGGCGAGCAGCCATGGTGAAGAAAGGCCAGTGCTCGAGCAGTGCCAAGGGCAATCTTGTGACGAAATCTCCAAGATGTGAGTAATCCCTCAGAGCCAGCATTTTGAATCCTACCTCCATTGTCATCTTCCTCCCAAGTGTCTGTGCTCCAATCTTCTGGACTATGCACCCCAAGTGGCAGGTCATGGAGCAAGTTTTGCAGGTTCCCATTTTCCATGTATTCATATATAGCAATCCTCTGATCTCCAGCTAGACAATAACCAGTTAAAGGAACAAGATTCGGGTGCTTGATACGACCGAGGTACTCGAGCTCCCTCGCAGCTTCTTGATCTGTCAATGTAGAGCCAACAACCAGAACCTTAACTGCTACATGAATCCCACCAGGTAGAAAGCCTCTATAAACAGGCCCAAACTTCCCTTCAGCCAAAAGGGTACCTCTATCGAAGTTTGAGGTTGCAGACAAGAGGTCTGCAAAAGTGATGTTCAACAATGGCTTCTCGAAAATTACCACGGGCACCGAAGTCGCTTGCTTGACATCAGCCACCCAGGTTGTTGAATCAGTCTGAAATTCAAAGGGTCCTGAGATGTTCTGTTCTTCTTTGTAAGAAGCTTGCTTCACTGCCCACATTTTTGTCTTCCTTCTACAGCCAAATGCTAGGAATAAAAGCCCAGCAAGAAGGAAGATCATTGCCAGAGTCAACCCAAGAGCCAGCTTCATTCTGTTTCGATCAGTGTCTCTTTTTCTTAAAATTGTGGGGTTTACAGCAATTGGGCAACTGTTAACTGATCCATAGAATGCCATCTTGAGGATTTCAGGTGTAAATGTTGAATCACAAAAGGTGAAGTTGTTATATGAAAAGTTATACTTGGCCATTCCTGGGAGCTTGTCTAAGACAGATTGGGGTATTTCACCACTCAAATTGTTCATAGAAAGGTCAAGAATTTGGAGGTTTTTGTTACTCAGTAAGGGGATTTTCCCATCGAAATGATTCATAGAGATATCCAAAGCATTCAAATGCTTCAGTTGTAAGATTTCATAAGGAACGTCACCAACAAGACTAGTTCTAGACAAGTTCAGGTATTCCAACACAGACAGCATCTTAATCTGTGGGAATTTCTGTCTGGCAAACCTATTGTGAGCAAGATTTAGGTGTTTCAGATTCTGGGCTTCATTCAAATTATGAAAAATTTCACCACTAAGCTGATTCTCAGACAAATCAAGATAAACTAAACGAGACCAATTGAAGTTAGAATCGAATTGTACTTGAGAAACATGACCCTGAAATTGGTTCTTGCTAAGATCAATGACCTCCAAGTTTCCCTGAAATGCACCCATTACCGAACCCTGGAACAAATTTCCAGACATATTGAGAGTAGTAATAGAAATCAACCCAGAAAAGTTAAAATCTTGACCATGGATACTATTCCCTGCAAGGTTCAAAATTTGAAGCTTTGGAAAAGAATCACCAAAACCCTTTGGAAGAGTCCCATTTAGACGATTAGATGAGACATCAATTGAGACTAGAGACAAGCACTTTAAAATCCCCGAAGGTATGGTTTGTTCGAACCCATTGCGGCTAAGGTTCAGGACGCGAAGACTGACAAGAGAGCCTACAGCTTCTGGAATTTGTTGAGAGAGATTGTTGTTTGAAAAGTCTAAGGTTTCCAAGGAACCAAAATTGCCAATGTTGTTTGACAGTGAGCCAGAAATCTGGTTGGAAGAAACGTTAAGACTCTTGAGAGAAGTTAAACACCAGAAATCTGAAGGCAAACCAGTGATTTTGTTGCGGCTAATATCCAAAGATTGAAGCTTGTTGAGCTTGCCAATGGTATTATCAGGAATAGACCCCGAGAGGCCAAATCCAGAAGCTTTGAACTCAACAATGTGTTCTTTTTGAGCATCACAGAGAACACCCTGCCATGAACAGAAAGAAGAACCAGAGAAGTTGTAGGATTTGAAAAAAGTTGAAGACGAAAAACCAGTCTTCTTCAAGAATGCCGAAACAAAGAATCCATCTGTATTTGGTTGCTGGCATGCCAAATGCTTGAAGAAAAGCGTCAGAAACAAACAAAAACCAAATATTCCCAAACCCATTTAGGAAAAAAAAACAATTCAGTAAGCCACAAAGAAACGCCTTTCTCAGAACTTCAAAATCAGCCTGACCATGTTAGCCTTTGCTTTTTCATGAAGCTTAGACTCCATGAGTGAACCCAGTAGCAGTAAATTCTGAGATTGAAGAGAAGGAGATGAAAACAAAACAAAAACAAAAACCAAAATCGACACTAGAGAAGAATGGTAAAAGCTAGAAAGTGGGGAAAAAGTAGTGGCCTTTAACGAGAGAATGTGAGTGAACTTTGTCTAGATTTGCTTGCAGATTGATCGAGAAAGGCGACGAAAAGAAATTAATGGAAGAAACAAAAAGTACTGCATCTGCAACACGAACTATTGTCTCCTTCTGGACAAAGAAAAGCTGTGGAGTGTTGCTTTGTGAAGCTGTGTTGCAAGTTCCCAGGTGGAGCTAAAGTTTTGAAGGAAAGGAGTAAGGAGATTTTTTTTTTTTTTTCTTTTTTTGGTGCTTCAAATGAGAAAAAGAAGAGCCAACATTTTCAGGGAAGACAAGATCGATTGGGGACTAATGGAGGAGTGAAGTTTTGAGGGTCATAAATGAAATGAGAGAATTGAATTGATTTGAAATTTCGTTGAGGATCTGGTTGGTGAATTTATGGAAGCTTTGCTGGTGGAGATTTAATGAGTTCCTGGGTGTGACGATCATCAATGGTTAACCATGGAGGCTTTTCTTTTCTTTTTGTTTTTTTTTTAAGGAACGTTCTCAAACGGGAGGGTATTTTTTACAACTAATAAATTTTATTTGTCTAAAATTTTAAAACTACTATTTTTATTTTTACCTTCATTAAATATATCATTCATTATTTTTTTATAATAAATTGTTTACTTATTATTTTTATGGATATTCTTTTAAAATAATGGTATAATTAGAAATAAAAATAAATAAGTTACACATTTATTATTTTTAAGTCTTAACTAACATTTTAAACTATGTGAATTTGATAGTGACTCCTAATAAAAAGGACTATGGAATATGTAATTAAAAGGAATGTTCATCCTATCGTTTTTTTAAGGAGTAACTATCAAAATCATATTTAAATAAAAAAATACCAAAATCACATAATTTAAAATGTTAGTTGGAAATTTTTTCTTTTCAATTATGCTCTTCTTTGTAAAGAGAGTATGTAAGAAGAGATAATAAATAGAAGAGTTAATATAACTTTTGGTCCCTAAAGTTTAATTTAATTTTATTTTTGGTCCCTCAAGTTTAAAATCGATGGTTTTGATCTTTGAAGTTTGACTCTTGGTCTCTCAAGTTTAAAATCGATGGTTTTGATCTTTGAAGTTTGACTCTTGATCCCTCAAGTTTGAAATTTTTTGTTTTGGTCTCTCAAGTTTACTCTATTTATAACTGTTAGTCCCTCAAGTTTAAGAAAAAAAACTGAACCGAACCCGAAAAAACCTAAATCCTTTTCAAATTTGAGGGAGCAACACCAAAAATTTCAAACTTAAAGGATCATGGATCAAATTTCAGGGACCAAAGCCATTGATTTTAAACTTGAGGGACCAAAAATAAAATTAAATCAAATTTTAAGGACCAAAAATTATATTAACCATAGAAAGTTGTTGGAAAGATAAGGAGTTATATATATATATATATATATTTATATATATATATATATATATATATTTAATGGAGATAAAAATATAAAGAAAAGTTTAAAATTTTAGATAAAGAGCATTTGAGAAGAAACATGATAAATATGGGAAAAAATTATATCAATGTGGTATATTTAGGATTAAATCAAATTTCCAACTAACTCATATATTAAGAAATATATGTAATATAATTTTTTTTAAAAAAAATTATCCTCAATTAAAGGGGACCTTATCTTGTTACTTCTTTTTAACAAGTAGAATTACCTTTTCTTATACACCAAAACATTTCAATAAGTATCTTATTTTTCCGATCGGAGATGGTAATAATAATGGGGAAATTCTCTTAAAGAATGATCCGCAATTAATCAAACAACTAGTACTTTAGAGGGATAAAAAATCAGGAAATCTAATTTTTGATCACGAAACTATGAGCACAAAGTTAAATTTTCATATTTATTTTTTGTATTTATATAATTATATATACGTATAATATTATCTTTATTTAATTATTATACTATCGGTCTGACCGCAGGTCCGACTGATCTGACCATGCGACCCATGATCAGTAACCTTTTCGATCCGACGTCCGGTCCGGCTCTTAAAACATTGTCACAAACATTCACACACGTACTTTTGTTATTATTATTTCTACTAGTATATATTTATCTTTTACATAAAAGATAAATGAAATATTTGACTAACACAAAATTGGTCTAATGATATAAAATCCTACTAGATCCCTCTATATCCCCACTTTGAACCCCAGAAAAAACATCTATGAAGATAACCATGAACCCTAAACGAGATAGCTAATGATAATATGATAAAAAAAAACAGTTATATGCAATTTTTTTATATTAATATGCCTTTTTCATTTTCAAAAATCGAAAGTATATTTTTGATCTTTTAAGTTTATATAAAACATTATTTTAGTCATTTCTGTTTGTAAAGTACTCCTTTTAGTTCAAAAAATAAGAAATAAACTTGTAAGATGGTATGACTTCTTTATAAGACTCACTTTACTTTTATTTCTACATTTAATACTTTTTTTTCCAAATCTCCCTCCCTCCCTCCCTCCCTCCCTCTCGTCATTTTCTTCTCTAAATTCTCTTTCTTCCTTTTTTCCATTTGTTATCAACCTTACTTATTCCGTTAATAAATAAGGATATATTAAAAAAGAAAGTAAATATCTTGTATATTTATTATTGAGTTAATATAACTTTTAGTCCCTGAAGTTTTATCCAATTTTGGTTTTGGTCCCTCAAGTTTGAAATCGGTGGTTTAGGTCCCTGAAGTTTCACCCAATTTTGATTTTAATCTCTCAAGTTTGAAATTGGAGGTTTTGGTCCCTAAAGTTTCACCCGATTTTGGTTTTAGTCCCTCAAGTTTGAAAAGGACTTTGGCGACCCGTTTTTGAAACCCGACCCGACCCGGAAAAAACCAAGTCCTTTTCAAACTTTGAGGGACCAAAACCAAAATTGGGTGAAACTTCAGAGATCAAAACCACCGATTTCAAACTTAAGGAACCAAAACTAAAATTGAGTGAAACTTCAGGAACCAAAACTACCTATTTCAAACTTGAGGGACCAAAACAAAATTGGATCAAACTTTAGGAACCAAAAATTATATTAACCCTTTATTATTTTTAACTAACTTCTTGATTAATGTAACGTATGTATTTGACTCTTTTATTTTGAACTAGAGAAAGTATATTTTTAGTCTTTAAAATTTAACACCATTAATGGTACTAACGGAATATGCTGATGAATCAAACTTAAATGATGATTGTGCAATACTGATGAAGCAAGCTTAAACTTTAAAATGGAAAATATTTACAAACCAATCAGAAAATAACACCTAATTTTAATTCTAGTTGTCTCCCTAAATTTTTGTTGGAAAAAGGGGAAAAAAAAAAACTCCCCCAACCCACCGGCCCCCTTGCTTCTTCCTCACTCACACCGCATCGTTGGCCTCTCCTTCCACAAGTCCTTATAAGTTCCCTTCACAAATCCGATTTATAATATACCCTCTTCAACCCCATACGTCCATACGGAATAGTGAACATAAACTGACATGTTTAGCTCCACGTGTCATTTTTAATTGGGAGGCCTTTTTTTTCAACAACAATTTAGAGCGACAATTAGGATCAAAATTAAATTAAGTGTTATATTTTAATTAATTTGTAAATATTTTTCATTCAAAAAATTTAAACTTGCTTTGTCTGTATTGCACAGTTACCATTTAACTTTGCTTCATCAGCATATTCCGTTGGTATTATTAATAATGTCAAATTTTAATGACTAAAAATATACCCTATAAACATAAAGGATTAAAATGATACATCATATAAAATTAAAGGACAAGAAATATATTTTATCCTTTTCAAAATTATATATTCGCTCAATGTAAGTACCTTGTTGAAAGTTAACTAATTAATGCTCCAAATCTTCACATCAACTTGATAAATCATCATCATAATAATAAATGAGAAATTAATGCAAATGCAACTGCTTTGTGTTTTGTCTTACACTAAGTGTCATGCATGTTGTGTTAAAGTTTTTGTTGGTGAGTTGGTTCATGTTCTATCTTTCTTTTGTTCTCTTTTCCATTTTTAAACCAAACCATCCTTCTCATTTCATAAAGGAAACAAAGCAGTTTTTGACTAAACGACATAAAATTATCATGTTAGGGTTTTAGGCCATAATTTGATGACCACTAACAAATCATCTTTTCACCACCAAATTTAAATCATGGCATGGCTTTACTTTTTCCGTCCTTAGTAATAATACAAGATAAAAGGTGCATTTTGGGAGGGATACTAAAAATAGAGTGGATTAAAGTAGGCATAATATGTATCACTTTGGTCTATATTATAAGTCACCTGAAGAAAAGTTTGATCTTAAATATAAGTTACTTGAAAAGTTATTAATGATCATTTTGCAATTTTTCCGCTATTTAATTTTTGTTGTAAAGAAAGAAAGAGGAGAGGTGAAAATACTTTGTAAATGAAAAGAGAAAAGAAATTCTAATCAAAGCAAATTTGAAAAAATTTATCAATTTAAGACTTATTTTATGATTGGGTTATAAGTGACTTATAATAGAAAATGAAGTAGTAGGTCTCATATGTTATCATTCTTCCGATCCTAAATATAGTAACTGATAAGGGACTTAAGGTGTTTATTTTTGTCCAAAATGTAGGACCTCAATCCACTTTTTCTAATAAATTAATATTTTTTTTCTCAAACTATTTACATTGATAGCACTTATTAATGGGGTTTTTAGCAAAAGATAATTTCAATACATATGATTAAATAAATAATATATTTTAGAGAAATAAACAAAATCTTTTTTGCAAATAACTAATTTAATTAATTTTTTAATCTCTATAAATTAATTATTTAATGTCCTAGCTTAACGAGAGGAGGGGATACTATTTTGTTTTGTCTCTCTTTAAATATATGGATGGAAACGATCTAATTAATTTGAAGTTCTTCATATGTAATTTTAGGTTTATTTGGCTGGGACTAGGGGTGTTTAAATCCGGGACCGGTACCGGGATCCACCACTCCCGATCCCGGTCCTGATTTTTGACCGGGATGCAAATTGCATCCCGGTATTAGTCCCGGTCCCGGTAATCACAGGCGGGAACGGGATCAAACCGGGAATCCTGGTTTTTTTTTTAAAAAAATTAAGTTTAAAAAATATTATTATATTATTTAAATTTTCTATAATTTAGTGTTTAAAGCAATTATTTAACACCTAATAAGGACATAATAATCACACAAATTGATCTAGAATTGAAGAATAACATTTTTTTATTATTATTATTATTATTATTATTATTATTATTATTATTATCACCTTCATCATTTTTGTTATTATTTTTATACATTATATAGTAGTATTAGTATCACGATATATATAGTTTAACTCCAACTAAATATGTGATATATATTTTATCAAATTATAACTTCAATCATGGGATAAAAAATACAAAAATAAAATAACAACTTAGTTTTTAAGGAAAAAAATAAAAAAACTGAGATCGGGATCACAAGTTGCGTGACCGGTCCCGGTCCCGGGTCCCATAGATCCTAGTCCCAATCCCGACCGGGACGAGAAATTCCCGAAATCAAAATGTTTGAGACCGGAACACTTTGAACATCCCTAACTGAGACCAAGCTGAATCACATCCATAAAAAGGGAAATATAGTTATACTAGTATAAATTTTATTTTTAAAAGGAAAGATGAGGAAGGAAAACGTTAAAATAGGGATCATTTTCTTGATTTGTTGCGGTGATTTAATGGGTTGTTATTGTTGACTAAAAAAACATAGGAAAAAGTAACCTTGTCGCCCATTTACTTAATTTTCTCTAAAATGGGGACCATTTCTTGATATGTAGGCCCTGTTGGATAATAATGACAGTCACCAACAATCTAACCATGTGTGGCCCTGGCCCCTCTACCAAGTGGTACTTCCTTCCTTTTACAAAACAATCCCCAGAAAGCAAAAGTTTAAGATCTACTCATAACGGTTGGGTTTGGCAAAATGTTATCCAATATTTGGCATCACTTATATTTAGATAATAAAATTTCATTATATAAGTCAAGATAAAACTTCTTTCACATACTTACCTCGTATACTAAAAATTATGATTTATAAATATTTATAAGTAAAAAATAAGCTATCCCAAACGAGTACCAGGCTTTTGACATTGAATTCCCATTAGGAGAGATATCACATTTAGTGTTTGATAATGAAAAAAAAAAAACAAGTTAACATCCAATTTTGTCTTGAAAGATTTCGCATAGAAATTGTTACTTATTTTTGGATCAATTTTGTCCCAACAATATTTAAAAGAGGTATAATATCGCCCCTAGCCGTTCAAAATGTTAATCTTCAACATTAATTTTTTAACCATTAGCATTTTTTAACGGTTAGAGTGACTTTGCTCATTTTTTAATACTTTTGTGGTAAAATTAATTCAACAAAAATTGTCAAATACCCACAACTCTTAGGGCCCATTTGGATCAAAGAAAAGGTTGGATGGAATGGAAAGGAAAATAATGGAAATGAATGGATAATATTTTGTCGCATAAGTGTTTGGTTGGCATTGGAAAAGAAAATGGGTTGATAAGCAAATTTTTGTTTGGTTGAAATAAAATAAGATAGGAAAATGAGCTAAAAGATATTTTTACCCCTATTAAAAAATATTATTTAAAGGCCCTTGTTTTCACTTTAGCCCCTCTAAGTACATGCACTTCATGGGTAACTCATGGTCATGAATTATTTCAAATAATTCCCGCATAACCATGGCTTAACCACTATAGGCTGCATATGGTAAAAACGTAGAAGAAAGAACTATGTTTGCCCTTATTTTCTCATAACGTAACAAAGTAATAACCATAAGATACTCACTACTCACTTGTGATCATACATGAATGAATGAAAATAACTTTAACCACATGTGTCTGTGGGTGGTTCATGGTTACGCACAACCAAAAAAAATTTACTCTAATTGTTACTTACTCATCACCCGCATGTGGTCACAGCAACTTTCTGTGGAATAATTTTACTCATGCGTACGTCATAGTTACTGGCCTACTCGAGTTGAATTAAAAGGGAAAAAATTTTATGATGTTGAATACACGTATAAGTATAATTCATGGATATTTTTATCTTTTTACCTAACCCTGCTGTATATATATATATATTGCTTAAGGGCCTGTTTGGTTTAAAGGGAGGGGATGAAATGGGAAGGGTTCATTTTCCATCTCCTCCAAAGCCCCCCAATTTAGGGAGAACAAAAATGAGAAGATGGGAGGGATTGAGAGACCCTCCTTTAGAACCCTACTCTCCAATTTTTCAAACCAAATAAGGGGAGTGTCTCATTTTTCATCCCCTCCCCTCTAACGAAACAAACCCTAAAATTCTATATATATATATATATATATATATATATGGAGAGAGAGAAAGAGAGAGAAAATAGTCAATAGATACGCATGCCGAGAGGAGACAGTAAAAATAAAAGGAAGACGAAAAAAGTGAAATGATTTGCATTCAGTGGGGGAGGAGGGTTTGAGGGGTAACGTGAAATCAACTCACACACTTATTATTATGTTTTTATTTACAATAATATCAATCATGACACCTTTACTATCTCTCTGTTTTTTCCCCCTTTTAATTCAACTCGAGTAGGCCAGTCATACAATTAAACTTATGAACTTGTCTCTTAGCCAATAGCCGGTCGTTAAAAGAGTTCTGAAGGGCCACCTTGTTGGGTTTTATTTTAATTTTTCTTATTTAGAGTGTGTTTGGATTAACTTTTCAAGAATCGATTTCGAAAAAAGAGTGGAGAATAACTTTTAGAGAATAGATTATGAGAAAGAAAATGATTTTGATAAAATAAAAGTATTTGGGTGTTGTGATCAAAATAACTTTTTTTATTGTTAAATTACTAAAAAGGACATTAAATTTTGTGATAATTACATATAAAGAATAATGTTATATTTTATGTATTATTTAAGGGTTAAGGTTCAAATTTAACAACCAAGTTTTTCTAAGGGTGTCTGGTAGAAATAAGTTCTGGAAGATACAAAAATAATAATGAACAATTAAAAATGATGCAAATTTAACAAAGCCGTTAAATTTGACCTAACGGCATTAAATTATAAGAGAAGAAAATTCATAACGGCATTAAAAAGGATGCATCTTAACACATTATTTAACATTAAATTTTATAATTAATATCAAAAATGAAATAAATTTGTCTATATATAATGTTAATTAACTCAACTAAGTTTTCTAATATAATCAAATTATATAAATAGGTCTTATATTAAGGATATGAGGGAGCTTTAAAATTAAAAAAAAAAAATAGACGGACAAGAGATAACATCAAAATTCTATAAAAAAAACAAAAATAAACAAATGAGAGAGAGAGAGTGGTGTGGGATCTACAAATATAAAAAAGACCAATGAAAAAGAGGGGCTGAGGCCCACATCATGAAAACAACAAAAAAATATATTCTCATGAAACCATGGTTTTGATGTCAAAACCATGGTTTCGATGGTTTCACCAGAAAAAAGGACTTTTGAGAAAATAATGCATGTTTGGATGTTTTAATTAAAAATCATTGTTTTGTGCTAAAAACATTTTTGTCCTTATCCAAACATGTAATACCCCGAAATTTGGGATTGGAGGCTTGGGAATAAGCCTAAATTGAGTGGACTACTAAGCCCCGATTTAGTAGATGTCCCAAATATATTCCCCAATGATTCTAATATCTTTGGGGTATTAAGAAAGTAAAATGGTGAATTTTGGAGAATATAATTATGTTTTCGATAAAATTGCCTATGAGGCAGTGAGCTTATCATAAGGTTTTGGAAGACTAAATGATGAGTAAAAATTATGAAATTTTACAGGATGAAAGTAGACATCCTAAGATTTAATTTGATAGGTCATATGAACCAATTAGAGCTATACACAAAAAGATATGAATTTTTGAAGTCAGCACAGAAAAACTGTGAAATTTCTGGAACACCATGTAAAGATTAAAATTCTGGGAATTTTGTGATTCTATAAAGCAAAATTCTATATTTTTCCTTGAAACTAGACTCAATAAGGGTTCTATAGGCTTTGGAATCACCTCATTTCTATTTTTCTAGAATTATTTATGATTTTTCAAAGTTTGGGCAGAAATCTGCCAGAATTTTGTAAAATCCGAAATTTTTGGAAAATTAAAGTAAAATATGATATAATAATATATCATCATCCTCTTCCTCTTGAGACCAGTTCAGACGTGCTGCAGCCAAGGAGAGAGATAGAGTTGTGCTCTTTTAGAGAGAGAAGGAGAGGAGAAAACTCACAAGATAGGTCGATTTCTTCGGTGAATTCGTACCTAACGTGTATAATCCTTCTCCTAAGCTTCTCTTTTATTTTGTTTGAGGTATTTGAAGCAAGATTCATGGTGTTTTGAAGTTAGGGTTTTCAGCCACAAGAAGGAAAAGCTAGTGGGAGCTTGAGGTAACTTCCAAACTCTTGCATATTGACTATTCTGGCTGTTATAGACAATTTAATCGGTGAAATTTCGCCGGATTGTCTTTGTGTCTAAAAATGGAAAATGGGTTGTGGGGGGTGTTATGCTGCCCAAATTGATACTAAATGGTAGTTTTAACCTAATGGAATAGTCAATAAAGTGGTTAGAAGTAGAAAGGAACGTGTTTACGGAGCCGAAACCGAAAAACCCCGATTTTCCCCTTAAAACCTATATATTTTGGCCAGCATTGTAAATGGGTCTTAGAGTTGGATTTTCAATTATTTGATGATTCCATTGGATTCAGTGGGCGAAAATAGGTGGGCTTACAGTTGGGCACTTTTTCAGAAAAGGCCGAGAAAGCATAATTACGGAAACGCCCCTAAAACCCTAAAAGTAGGGCTGCCAAGGGCAATTTCATAATTTGACATTGAATTTGATAATTCCGAGTCCGGAAATGGATTCCTTGAGTGGAAATGTGTAAGAATAGCCCATTTCAAAATTTCGGGAAAAGTACAGCCGGACCGGGTACAGCGGGGCCGGGCTGGGTCCCCGGGGGTATTTTAGTAATTTTTCAAGATAAACTCATATAACCTCCAGAAACACTATGAAAGTGTCTAAATAGTACATTTGACATTGTAGGGGACTTACCTTACTTGCATGTATTTGATATTTTTGCTTGTGTAATGATGTATGTGATTGCTTTACTTGATTGTGTAGAGCATATTTGAATAAATGAAGCTCTGTTTTTGTTTTCGCTGTGGCCATAGTATTGTTGTATAAAACATTGAGCATGCAGAAATGTCATTATGGGGCATACATCTAGATAAAGCTAACATGTCATACACATAGCATCAATCATGCATGCATTATGGTATCTGTATCCTACTGAGATTCTCTCGAATCTCACCCTCCCCTACCAACAATTTAGACAGGAGACGACAGAAGATATGCTGAGAACAATGCAGAGAACCATATGAGAGGATTGCAATGGTGGAACGAAGACGGGAAGAAGTCTCCATTTCACTGGGACGAGTTTAGACACCCTAGTAGCCTTGAGCAGCTACCTTATTCGTAAGTATCATGTACAAACCCCTATGGGGAATTTATGTAATCATGCATATATTATCAGTATAGTTATGCTATTCCTGTGTTGCCTACCGAACCGCATATCGTTTTCCGCAAATACTCTGATAAATATGAAATTAAAATAAGGGCGTGACAAAACACACACTAACAGTGTATTTGGATTGAAGAAAAAAAAGTGTTTAATGATTAAAACCATGATTTTGAGAAAAAATACTCAAACACTCAACAAAATGTCAAAGCCCTTTTTTTGATCAAACCCATGGTATACCAAAACCATGGTTTTGAAAAATCCTATATTTCTTGATTTTTTTTTTCAAGTTGTGAGCCCTACCCTTTCTCTCTCTCATTTGTCTTTTTTTTTTAGAATTTCGAAATTCTATCTCATTTGTCTCTCTTTTTTTCTTTTTAGAATTTCAAAATTTTAATGCTCTCTTCTATCCTTAATATAAGATATATTTATCTAATTTGATTATGTTAGAAAAATTAGTTAAGTTAATTAATATCAAATATAGACAAATTTATTTCATTTTGTATACCTATTATGAAATTTAATGTTAAATAATGGGTTAATATGCAAATTTAACAATCAAGTTTTTCTTAAGAAACGTTTGGCACAAATACATTTTGAAAGGGGTAAAAATAACAATAAACAATTAAAAAATATGAAAATTTAACAAAACCGTTAAATTTGATCTAATGTCGTTAGGGGTTTTCTTCTCTTATAATTTAACACCTTTAGGTCAAATTTAACGATTTTATTAAATTTGCATCATTTTTAATTGTTCATTGTTATTTTTGCACCTTCCAAAACTTATTTGTACTAGACACTCCTCAAGAAAAACTTAATTGTTAAATCTGCACCTTAACCCTTAAATAATACATAAAAATAAAATATAATCCTATCATTTATATATAATTATCACAAAAGTTAACATCCTTTTTAGTAATTTAACCAGGAAAAAAGTTATTCTGATCACAATATCAAACACTATCATTTTGTCAAAATCAATTTTTCCCCTAAATTTTATATTCACAAAAAATATATTGTAATTATTTTAGTAATTCAATAAAAATGTGAATATTTAAGGTCAAAGGAATTAAATATTGAAAATTGAATAGTGTTTTCAGTGAAATCGCCTACGAGACAGTGAGTTTGTCATGTGGTTTTGGAAGATCAAATGAAGAGTAAAAATTATGAAATTTTACATAATGAAAGTAGACATCCTAAGATTTAATTTGATAGGTCATACGAATCAATTGAAGTTATGTATAAGAAGATATGAATTTTTGAAGTTAGCCCAGAAAATCTGAAAAGTTTCTGGAGCAGCGGTCAATGATTTAAAATCTGGGAATAATATGATCCTAGCTAGTAAAATTTCATATTTTTCCTTGAAACGAGACTCAATAAAGGTTCCATAGCCTTTGGAATCACTCCAAAACAATATCTACAAAATTAGTTATGATTTTTCAAAGTTAGGGCAGAAAATCTGCCAGAATTGGCATTATTCTGAAAATTAAAAATAAAATGTGTTAAAAATTGATTAATGTAATTAAAATGCCAAGTTTCATGAACATATAAGGAGGGGATTAAATTATAATGGATTTGTATGAGCACATATCAAATTGCATTAAAATAATGCTACATGGACAAGTAATGATATACTACATTGAGTGCTAGTTTGGTTAGTTGTGAGAGAAATTGGTTTGATTGAATCATGAGAAGGGGATCACGTTTTTTTGAGGCTAACTAAGGGAAAAGTTAGTCAAACCCAATTGCAAACAAGTGATGAGAATGCATGGCATAAAGATATAAGAGTATGGTATAAAGTAGAGAGTATGGTTGGAGGTATAGGAGGAGGAAGGATGTGCATGTTAGGTATTGTGATATCAACCATTGATGAGATCAATTGAGTAGAATGCATGGAGAAAATTTATGAAACCTCATCCTCTTCCTTTTGCCTTCATTTTCGTCACTCACAACAAGAGAAGAGAGGGAGAGAGTTTTGAAGAGTTATTGAAGACTTAGAGAGAATGAGGAAGAAGATTATGATAAGTAGGTGTTGACTTAGTGATTTGGTTACATATTTTTGTGTAACACTTCCTCTAAGATTCTTTTCTTCATGTATTCATGTGTTTAGCAAGATAAGGCTCCAAGGAAGAGAAGGAGTTAAGGATCTAAGTTTGGAAGCAAGAGGGTAATTTCATAAACTTACTTTCTTGTGGTGGTGGTGTTGTTATTAGTGACATTTCTTGACTTTTCAAGTTTTTTGGTTGAGTTATAAAATTTGAAAAGCTATAACCCTAAGGGGTTATGCTGCCCAAAATCCTTTAAGTCATGATTAAGAAGTGTTTAAATGAGTTAATCAAGGATTAAAAGTGGAAAAGTACAAGTTTTGGAAGCTAAAACACAAAATTTCATTTTTTTTTTCCATTTTTCTTGAAATATTTCGGCCAGCACTGTTTTAGGGGGGTAGGAGTTGGATTTTTATGAAATAAATGGTTTCATTGGATTCGATGGGCAAAAATAGGTGGGGCTAAAGTTGGGCACTTTTTCAGTTGAGGCTGAAAAAACATAATTACAAAAATGCCACTGAAATCCCTAAATAAGGGTTGTCAAAGGTTTTTTCATAATTTGACAGTGAATTTGGTGATTTCAAACCCGAAAATGGATTCCTTGGGCTAAAATAGGGATGTTCAAAGTGTCCCGGTCCTGATTGTCCGATCCCGATCTCGGACATTTTGATCCCAGGAATTTCTCGTCCCGGTCGGGACCGGGATATATTGGACCAGGACCGGTCACACACCTTGTGATCCTGGTCCCGGTTTTTTTATTTTTTTCTTAAAAACTAAGTTATTATTTTATTTTTGTATTTTTTATCCCATAATTTAAGTTATCATTTGATAAAATGTGTATCACATATTTAGTTGGAGTTAAATTGTATATATCGTGATACTAATCCTACTATATAATGTATAAAAATAATAACAAAAATGATGAAGGTGATAATAATAATAATAATAATAAATGTTATTATTCAATTCTATGTCAATTTATGTGATTATTATGGCCTTATTAGGTGTTAAATAATTACTTTAAACATTAGATAATAGAAAATTTAACTAATATAATAATATTTTTTAAATTTAATTTTAAAAAAAAAACCGGGATTTCCCGGTTTGATCCCGGTCCCGCCCGGGATTACCGGGACCAAACCAAGACGAAAGCCGGAACGACAAGCATTACGAGACACCATTAAATAGAGGATTATAAAGATATTATCCTTTATATATTATGCCATAGTTTTTTTATTGTGTGGATGTCATTATTTGTAAATGCACTTTATTAATTAACACTATGGAAGAGTCTAAAATGATACTTGGATAGGTTATAACCTATTTCTTGTACATTTAATATTTTAGGACCGAGTCGAGAGCCGAAATGACACGCTTTACGAGACACCATTAAATAAAGGATTATAAAGCTTTGAGGTAGGGACATTATCCTTCATGCATTATGCCATAGTTTTATGATTGTGTGGATGTCATTGTTTGTAAATACACTTTATTAATTAACATGAATTGCCTAGAGAGAGGCTGTTAGTACCAGTGTGCATTTATATTAGGAGTTGGCAGATAACCAACCGGTGTAGATTGTGGGGCTGGGCCCTACTCATGTATACATGACGATAATGTATTTATATTGTTCATTAATTTGTGCATACTTGGCGCATGTCATATTTACTTTTTGCATTTTCTATGAACGATATTATGTTTCTACGGGGATTCTTCGGAATCTCACCCTATTTTTAAACAAATACCTCAGCGGGTACCAGTGGGACAAAGGGAAAAGACGTAGACTCCGGAAAGTGAATTGCACGTGTCTCAAGGTGAGGATATGATCGCAGTCATAATTAGTATATTTTGTGATATTTTGGTGAAATTTATAAATATTAAAACTTCAGCTGTATTTTCTGTTTCCATCGACGAACGATATCGAAATTGTAAACGAATATTTTTATCAGTATAATTGTACTTTTCTGTATGCCCATTGAATTATGTCTTTATTACTCTTTGAATATCGAAATGGAAACGGGTGTTGACAAGTGACTTTTTTTCTAACCTTAGGCCTGTTTGGATTAATGTTTAAAAAGCTCATTTAGATGATAAATGACTGAAAAGAGCATGAATTTTATTAAATACTACATATATATAATTTGTATATATTGTGAAAATTGAAGTGAAAAATATAAAGAAAAGTTGATAAAATAAAAAAATTGTATATATATTATTTATATATATTGTATTAAATACATATCTTTATATTAATTATTTTCAACTTACCATTAATTCTCTTTTATTTAATCTTTTATTACACATTTCCCCCATATTTTAAATAAAAGGTGACACAATGGCACGAGTTGGCCCCACCGGAAGAAAATTTGGCCACTTTGGAAATATGTGTCCCATGTCTTCCTTTAGGAGTTTTGAACAATGCTCCAATAGTGAGTCCTGTGTCTTTCTTTAGGAGATTTGAATCAATGCTCCAACAATATAGAAGCAGCTTCACCCGAGCAAAAGCAACTTCCATCAGCTTCTATAAAAAGCAATTTTTTTTCATAAAGCCCATTGGGAGAAGATGCGTTCCCAAATAGGTACTTCCCACCCAATTGGGCTTTTTTTTTGCCCCTGCCATGTTCTCAAACAGACCCTAAGATACATTTTATTCTAAATTGAATGATCCGGAGAAGGTAAAGAGAAAGGTAAATGTCAGTTCACCATGGACATAGAGTTCATACTTCATTTATAATCTCTTTCTATGTTATATCATAAAGGACTAATCTTAATCTAAACCAATCTCACTAAGCTATTGATTTAAAAATTAAAAAAGTGGGTTAGTATGATTTGTAGTTTTTAGTAGGGATAAAAAAAAGTATTACGTTCGATCCTAAATATAAGAATTAGTTAATTTTTGTTGAATATTAATAAAGCTAATTAAATTATTTTAAAGTATTTATATTTTTCATTTTTTATCTAAACTAATTTATCTGACTATCAATTAATATATAATTTAACCATATATAATATATTATATGATTAAATAACTCATTTAGTTTACTTAATCTTTTAAAAAAAATTAATTGAGGACCGGAGGTTGGTGTGCATGCATTCTTCAAGAGTTCTTACCCTTTCCTTTCGTCAATTTGCTGATGTGGACCAGACAATGTTAATAATTATTGTTGTCTTTAATTATTGAGTCAAAGTTTAGTGTTCCAAAACATGAGACTCGTCGTCTGCTCGTTTATTCTTTTTTCGCCAAAAAACCAATAACCCCCTTAATTCTAACTTTCTTGCATTATAATTTTTTTAACATCCAAAAGCTTAAAAATTGCACCCTTATATTCAAATTAGAGGATATCTATGTTCATCTAGATGAATTAGTGAAAATGGTCATGCCAAAAAAAAAATGCTTTTCACTTTTTAATTAAATTCCACGTTATCTAACCCGAATCGGAATGGAAACTACCAACCTAGCTGCTAAACTGGTCCAGGTCAGTTTTTTTTTTAAAAATTTTTTTTAAAAAATTTTTCCTCTAGAATTTCATATTATAAGCATAAAATATTCCATTTCTCACCGGTTTGGTCCCGATTTAGCTCCGGTGTGACCCACTAACCCTTAACCCAGTACCCCGACCGGTTCACTGACCGGTCCGGGTTTAATTACCTTGATTAAATTGGCAAGGGAATGCATGTGGTTAATATAATGCTGCTGATGGTTATCAGCTTTTGTTTTTATGTTTTTGTTTTTTTGCCAACTATCAGCTTTTGTTAAATATCATTACCCCTCACAAACAATTGATTCCAGCAATCTACTAGAGTACTCTACGGACATTATTTATATATATATATATATATATATAGAGAGAGAGAGAGAGAGAGAGAGAGAGAGGAGTATATAGATTATTTGACCATTAACCATTGATCTTTTGATATTACATGTAACAAGCCGCCCTCCCCTATTTTTTTGAATAATTAAGACAGGAGTTACCTCTTGGATTATGTGATGGCGACACTACAAACATAAAAAAGAGTGATGCAACATTAACCAATCTTAATCTAAATTGACTAATATTTGATCTGAACAACAAGTTGGTGAAAATTGTAGTAAACTCAGCTCAACATTCACCTTCTGTGTTATTTTGGCCAAAAAATCTGCACATATGAGTGCTTCTCTATTTGAATAAATTATTGCTATATCCCAATAAGAGAAAATCAACAATTTAATTTCAATAATCTCTTGAGCCAATGGGTGATATGGCCTATATTTTGATGTCAATAGCTGAATAGTCTCTGTGGAATCTGAGTGCAGCTTAATTTTTGTCGACCCAAGCTCCCTACAAACCTACATACCTGCTTGATTGCTTGTAATTTTGTTGCTGTAGTAGAACAAAAGCCAATCCTTTATTGGAAATCCTATCATCCACGCCCTAGTGCTATCCCAAACAATGCCACCACAAGCTGGAACTTTATGGTTGTTAAACGATCCATCTACATCCACCATAACATAGCCAGAAGGTGGAACACTCCACTTGACATCCACTCTGTCGGGAACCTAGTAGATCTTGTGATTGAATCTTCCTTGCTCTACACCTACCATTAGGTGGTGAAGGAAGCTGTGAACGATGCTACGTGGCTGAACACAAATACCTTCAAAGATCTTCCACATCTGTTCTTCCAGATTAGCTAGCAAGCCAATCCAAATATCCGCAACCAAGGCCAATTCTTGACTATTTTGCTACTTGGTTCTTGTCTGTTATTCCACAACATCCAATCCTACAAGTTACCACTAAAAAAAGTATTATATAATATAGGTTAATCAAATCAAGCCACACCGTGGATGTTGCCTCACAATCTCTCAATGTATATAGTATTGTTTCCTCACCAAGGCACGCAAAAGGACACTCATCATGATTATTCAAGCCTCACATCTTTCTCACAGAATTAGTAGATAATCTTTCATGAAAAACTTGCCCTACGAAGAATTTCACTCTTTTTGATATTGGCCAAATGTGCTGCCAACCGCCCTCCCCTATTAATAATGTACATTTGACTGAAGAAAGAGAAAAAATAAAGAGCACGTGAGATTACCAAATCCAACAGTGTGAAATATCCTAGCCGATGAAGCCACACCAAAAAACCCTAGCTATCACTATTTCCGCTAACAGTGATATGTGAGGGGAGCCGTAACTGTAGCTCGACTCGACGTTTCCACAATTTTAAGGGGATATTGATTATCAACTATTTTACGACTCCCCTATTTAGCAGGGGCAAGGAGTTTGTTTTTTAACCTTTTTATTAACGTAATTTGTTTTTCTTTTAAAAAAAACTTTGATTACCTTTTTTATTATAAAAAATATTCAACTCTGCTTAGATGACCTCATTGACCCGCATCAGAGCACTTATTTATTAAGGGAGGCTCATTTCCAACAATACAATGGCAGCAGCTTAAATTCTAAGCTATATTCATTCAACAAAGAGAGGAAGTGGTTACGATAGAAAGCTCTGAAGTAAAAATAGTAAGTTTTAACTTCTTATTAATAATCTATGCACTTTAAATCGAAAAGGGGAATTAGACAAAAGTGATCCACTTGCACCCTTACTTGTTCATCATCTATTCTAATGTCTGATTAAGGATCATAGAAAGAATAATGCTTGAAAGGGATCAAGATTTTTAGGAAGGAAGATCCTATAACACATCTAAGTGTATACTATTTTCTTTTTCATAAAACAGTTTTCATTCTCTCTACATTGTTTTCAAACCATGATGACTGCTTTTGTACGAGTATAAAATTGTAAGGATATGATTCATAATGAACAAACTATAAGAGCCAAATCAATAACTAAAAAACAATTTAGGGACCGAAA
Organism: Inga laurina; assembly: GCA_963855925.1. Classification (NCBI taxonomy): domain Eukaryota; kingdom Viridiplantae; phylum Streptophyta; class Magnoliopsida; order Fabales; family Fabaceae; genus Inga; species Inga laurina. Next base: position 43,604,310 of record OY979709.1, on the reverse strand, counting down.
TTCCCTCCAGTTCAGTTATTTTTTAAATTATTTTGGCCTTTTTGAATTGATTTAGGATTAAGTATAAAATACTTGAATAAACCGAATGAAATAATTACTTTAAAAAAATTGGCCAATTGTACATAACATTATCTACCAAGTGGAAAGTGAGATAAGGCTTATTGTTGTATGCAATTTTTCTTTTTCTTTTTTTTGATATTATCATCTAGTATTCGATTCGGGATTTAAGGTTGCCCCTCCTAACATAAGTGGCTCCTTTGGGTCTCGAATTCGAAATCCAGAGGGATTTAGTAGGGTCTTACACTGCTAAACCAATTTTATATTTGATTGTTGTATGCAATATTAGATAAAAGATAAATCTTAATTATTGTTCTAGCTGAAATGTATTTTTTTTAAGGGTAAAGATGCAAAAATAGTAATAATGTTTTGTACTTTGAGCATCCAACAGAATTAACATTTGATGGATGCAAATGTGGTCATAAACAATTTTTCAAGAAGCAAAATTGAAAACACCGTTAACTTACCATTACGTCCGTCACTTTTCTCTTAGGTGTCATGGCAATATACTATCATTTCCCTCACTTTTCATAATCGGTTTAAATAAAATGCAGATCTTATTATTTGTTTGTTTGCTTATTAGTATATTTACACTATTAGAAAAAAAAAAAGCCTTTAAGACCGCCACATCTAAACCTCTATAGGCGGAAACCGTTTAAAAACTATGACCGGTGACATTTTTTAAATATCGATACAACTAACGCTGTTAGTATGGTCTCGATAAGTATTAAATAGATGAAAATTTTAATTTTGACGTCGAGACGGTGTAAAAATTTTAATACGGTCTCTTCTCTTAGTTCTTTCGTTTCGCCAAATTAAAATTGTCTTTCATGCTCTCTCTTGTCGACTTCATTAGTGTCGAGTACAAATAACGTTGATTGAGAGAGGAGACCACATTAAAATTTTTAAACCGTCTCGACATCAAAATTAAAATTTTCATTTATTTAATACTTTTCGATACCACATTAACATCATTAGTTGTATCAATATTTTCAAAAATGTCACCAGTCATAGTTTTTAAACTGTCTCTGCCTATAAAGGTCTAGATGTGATAGTCTTAAAGACTTTTTTTCTAAAAGTGTAAATATACCAACAAGCAAGCAAACAAATAACAAGAACTACATTTTATTTAGACATGTTATGAAAAGTGAGGGAAAAGGTAATATAGTGTTGTGGCACTCCTGTCGTTGTGCCATGGCATCCAGGAGAACAATGACGGACGTAACAGCAAGTTAACGATGTTCTTGATTTTGCTCCTTGCAAATTTTTTTATGACCATATTTACACCTATCAAATGTTAATTCTATTCGATGTTCAAAGTGCAAAACATTAATACTATTTTTGCATCTTCACCCTTTTTTAAATATGACCATAATGTGCTAAATGCAATTATGTATACATGTGGTCTTTTTTTTAAACCAGACTGTCATTCTTAATATATCTATTCCATACTATTTTATTTTAGGGTTAAAGGACAAAAATATTCATAATTTTTTTTAAAAGTGCGCTTGACACTATAAATTATTTTTAAATGTAACAGTAGACATGAATTTTTTAATATAAGGAAAGAATGTCACCGCCGTTAACATAAGAAACAGTGGTTACTTTTTGGCCGGTGGGCTCCACACTCTTTGTTTTAAATGATTATTTGAAAAAAAAAAAAAAAAATCTCCTCACACCCTCTTTCTCTGATTTGGTTTGCCTTCGCTCCTCCTTCCCATCCGCTGCGTCGTTTTCTCAAAACTACACCGTTTTGGTGTAGTTTTGGGAAAGAATGATGAGCTGATCTTTTTCTTTTTTTTTTTTTTATTTTTAAATGATGTCCAATATGTTGACGGATTTTTTCTAGAAACATTTAGTATCTTAAAAAATGTTTCAAATAGCATACAATATCTGAAAATAATTTTTGATGCTTTTAACCCTTTCAAATATTTTTTCAATTGTACCCAATATTTTACCAAATTAAATGTAATTTTATCCGTAATGTATTTTTTCAACTCAAAAAATAATTTTAAAATGTTTAAGTAGCATAAAATAATTTTTAATACTTTTGAGAAAATGACACGGGGAAGGGAGGGAAAAGCGGAGGCAAGCCAAATATCCCCCCCCCCCAAAACCTCCTTCAAACAGGTCAACACCGTCTCTCTCTCTACAACTCGTCCTCCAAACCAGTCGCCCCTTTCTCCCTCCAACTCCTTCGCTTTCTTTCTCTATCAATTCGATGTGTCTCTATACTAAATCCATGGCAGGATACACGAAGAATGACTGGACTGGTTATTGATGTTTGTTTATGAGCAAACCGCCATAGCTTGACACCCTGAAACTCATCGGTTGCCGCCACATGACGATTCAAACTTGCGATGATAGGCATACCACCATAGTTCTACAACAATGACTTCAGCCATGATTGAGTCCAGTTGCGGCAACATTACCTCTCTCAATACTCTATATGCAAGTCGCTTCATAGCCAACAATAACAGGCTAATTATTGTTTCTTACATGATGTTCCTTCTCTTCCAAACAATCTTCCCTCTCTTCCAAACAATCTTCCCTGCATACAAAAAAATCTTTCCTTACATTCAAACAATATTTCTCATATGTAAAAATTCTTCCCTTATATTCAAACAATATTTCCCGTATGCAAAAATTTTTTCCTTATGTTCAAACAATCTTTCCCGTATGTCAAAAATCTTTCTTTGTGTTTAAACAATCTTTCCTACATGCAAAAAAATTTCATTTGACAAATAAATTTTCAATTGGGCATTTTTGAGCAATTTTTCCAAAAAAACCAATTTGGACTATATAATCCTCAAGTACATACATAGCCAAATATGGTCAAAAAGTACATAGCCAAATAAATAAATCTATCTACCAAATAAACGACACAGGGAACAGTGTTACATGTCAGAACATGATCGTGCAAAGGTGAAAACTGAGAGGAACAAAATTTCCGAGCCACTCAAGGGTAGCAGCTACATCAGCATACACAAGGGCTTCATTTCTCTTCAAGAACATGAAGCTAACAGTTATCTGAAATAAGAAATGCCCAACGAGCCTAACAACACTCCGCTCTCAGGCCAAATTAATGCTAGGAAGACAACTTTGAACTGGGAAAAAAACTAATAAGTGTTTCTCCAATTACAATTTCAGCTCGACAAGTTCCTAATTTCTACCACAAATCCACACCAACAATCATATGGTGGAATCTGCCCATAAGCATCATATCCTGAACGGGAGGTTCCCTGAGCTGCGTCGCTCGAGTTTTGCCGCCTTAAACCGAGATTTCTCGATAGCAACTTCTTGGAAGGGGTTTGACCCACCGAAGGTATGCTTAAAAAGCCTTACCTTCTTTCTCTTCCCCCTATCATATTCTTCATCCCTATAACATTTTAAAATGACCAAAGTTTAATTTGTAAATAGCAATACTTGTAAAATTACAGCAGTCCAGTGCAGTTCCATTTGATAGTCCAAGCATTGCTATACACAGAAATTTGTTGAAAAAAACGTAGAATAGAAAAGGCAATATGGCAATATGCTTGAATAAGAACATGTTTATATATACAATAAATAATATAGTGCAGAATCAATATTTATTTTTAAAAAAATGTTAATCCAAAATTACTACTAATCATAAAAAAATTTCCGATAATCTGACGTGTCCTGGAGACATTAAGCATGCCATAACTTCCAATTTCAAAAGTTTTACACCAAAATATGAAAATAACAAGATTTATCAGACACATACTAAAGAGTAATGTTTTTTTAAAAAAAAGGAAGTATATCTGTACATGTGTATGTACATGCATGATTCATGAGCTAGTTGAATATGATATGGCTTCCCAGAAAGAATACTACTAGCCATGTATTGCTCAGTGATAAAAGGGTATTTTAAAATTAGACTTACCATTCATCGCCAACATATCCAATGCTCATGATCTCATTCTCTGACTCCTTGGGTTGTGATGAAGGCAATTCTACACCATCCCAACGCGGAACTGTACCCAAATAAAGAACAGTCATGTCAGATATTAAGGCACCAAGACTCAAGTCGGGAACCAGGAGAGAAGTAATAAGAACTCACCATCTAGAGCTTGGGCAAGCTTACCCATTGAACTTCTATACAATTGTTCTCTGTTACCATCTTGTAGCCTATTGGGCTGTCTAGAATCACATTGGTTTGCAACTGATCTATGCCCAGAGACCTTTTCTACATGCTTGGCAGCAGCAAGCACAGCAGAGTCCTGATCAATCCTCTTTCTAAATTCTCCACTGGCATTATTTTCCCTCACTGATTCACCAACTGAGTTCATAGACAGATAATTAGCAGCATGTTTATCAGATGATTTGGGTCCCGTGATCCCAACACTACTTGACGGCTCTACATCTGATGAGGAGATATGTTCATCCAGCTTTTCTTTATTTAGGTTCTTTATATCAGCAGTCCAGCGTTTGATTTTTTTGTTTTTGTTTTTCTTCCGCAATCCAATGGATGCCATCACAAGGAAGTTAGAGCCAACATGCAGACTTGAAAACTGGTACTTCAAGAGCTTCTTCCTTGACTTCTTGAAGCGCTTGTGGCTAAGGCCATTAATATCCATTGATCTTCTTACTGACTTAGCAAGAACCAATGGTTGATTACCAAGAACCTTTTCACACACTTGTTTACCTGATTTGTCATATACTGAACCAGTAGCAGAACCTCCAGCCTAAAAGGAAAAAGAAAAAGATAAAGACACAATCAACCAGGCTCAAATTAAAGGCCAATTTAAGGGGAAAATATATTAACCTGACAACTGAGACTGCTTCGTTGAATTAGAGAAATTGCAGTAGCAGTGTTTTTTGATTTATTTGTAGTTGAATCTCCAAGCGTAGCAACATCCACTTTTGTGACATCATTATTCTACATGAAGAGAGAATCACAGATCAGTAACCAATCTAATTTAAGAACACCAAATCTGCCCCAAACATATAATAGCTTGCGAAATGAAATCATCTACCTTCTGAGAGGTTTCATCTGTAACAGGTTGAGAAGCAGCTTTTTCAGGGTTACTAACAGATGGTACCAAGGAGGGAGTGTCTTTCACATCCTCTTTGGAAACTCCATTCTCTTTGCCTTTATTTATAGAGTCAGTTGCTGAAGCAACTAAATTTTTCATATTATGAGTACAACTGTTGTTTACAGATTCAACTGATGGCAACAAGCCTTCAGGTTCTGGTTTAGCAACAGAGAGCAATTCTGAAGACTCTTTTTGTGCCAGTGGCAGAGAACATGGTTCAGATACAGATTGATTATTTTGCGGTTCAGATACAGATTGTTTATTTTGTATCAGGCGATCTTCTTTTAAAGGGCCATGTCTTTGCTGATTTGGTGCAATGTTTAGTGAACTTTTCTGAGCTTCAACAGCGGAAGATGTATTGCTGAGTAACTTTTCTGCTGGACCAGTTAGAACCAATTCTTTCTTCAAAGCTTGGTTTGAATTTATAGAAGCTTTGCTTGCACTCACATTCACTTTCATATTCTCCTTCAGGGCAATGTCGACAGGTTTCTTTGGAACAAAGTTTTTTCTATCCCGAACATAAAATAACATGTAAGCCTGCTGGTTCAGAACTTCCCGCTCACTAACAAGGCTCACCTGTTGTGCAAAGTGAGTTACAGTAATGAGAAGCCCACAGAAGACAACAAAATTAAAACATCCAGGTATCTGCCCACATGTAAATATTCTTTCCAAATAGTCACCCAAACAAGAGTTGAAAATGTATGCAGACCATTTTATCACCAATAATCCTTCAAAATAAGGCATATAGCAATCAGTAAATATAAACATTACGCTCACCAGATGTTTTAATCAAATATAATTGAAGCAACAAAATGACAAGTTATAGGTGCTGTACCTATAGCTGGGAATAGAGTTTGAGTAAAAAACATGCATACTAAGTTCCCCTTTCCAGGACAAAAACTAGCTTCTCTTTCCTAGTTGTCAACTTCATATTCACCTAAATCAGAATCCAAGAATTCCATATAGAGATTGTTTTCCATACCCGATTGTCATCCAAGGTGTACCACATGTTATTTGCAGTGCGGACATAGCAGTAATAGTGGCCAGAATGAGTGCTGCTACCAGAATGAACCAGCACTCCATAAAGAGAATACATTAAGTCTCCATCCTGCCAAAGATTACAGTTAAGAAATATGACTTGACCATGATGATAATTTTCATATACAGATAGAAGCCAACCAAACAACACAGATCGGCATTTTTCCAATATGCAAAACATCATTTGAGGATAGTTATCCTTGTGTATAACACTGTTAAATGGTGTTAGTGTTGCTTTACTGTTTTATGCGTTTATCCATTATCTGTGTATGTTCTCCACAGTTTATTTGTTATCTATGTGTGTTTTATGTTATTTATCCGTTATCTCGATGTGCTTTGGACGATGATCTTAGGAGAGGGTGGTCTTAGGATATTAGGAAATCAGGAGAGAGTTGAATGTTTCTGTTTTGTATCTGCAACCAACTCCTTGCAGCTTTAAATATAGAGCCAACGGGATGCATTGTGGGGTGTAGGAATCATTTTTCGCTGAATTGATTTTGTGTTTTTAGGTTCTTCACATCTCATATAAGGGCCATACATCGAGTACGCTATTTAATTTTAAGAAATTGAAAGAACAGCAAATAGAATGTGAAAAGAAAGTGTTGCAGCTTGTATCTAATGAAAAAAGCAACTTACATAGGAGCCACTGACAAAAGGTTTCAAATCCAGTGTACAGCCAAACTGAACCCTTTTCTTAATCTTTTGTCCAGGATCATGAGCATAAAACCGCTTTAGATGAATGGTCAGCACATATGGTGCCTTATGAATTGTAAGCTGTTTGAGAGCTCTAACTTTCTGCTTGCATCGTTGGCACTGATACTGCCTTTCTCCTCCATCTAACCACTCGGCAGCAGTGAAATTTGAAAGTGCCTTCTGCAATGAATCTGCCTTGAATATTTCAAGGCTTAAATCTAAAAATGGATCAAACTTGTTGGAGCAATTCAAACATTGATGACATTTGACCTGAAAAAGAAGTGAAAATGTTTGTTATTGTAAAAGAATAATCAATGAACAAGAACTGTCAATTCATAAAAATAAATGTGTCCGTTTTACATAGACTCCTTAGTCATAGCCAAACAGAAGTTATTGATCAAAGTTTTCTCCAAAGAAACCTCACAGTAAGAAAACCCAAGATACCTGACTACAAAGGCGACCACCAAAGATCTTGTGAACCAAACTCCTCTCATAGGCACTAGGGGATTCACTTGGAACTCCAGAAGGCAGGCAGCATTTATGCATTGATTCAAGTAAGTTCACCATATACTCATGTGCATCTTCCTGCCTTGCATTTCGGAAATTCCTTGATATGCCTATCTCATTGTCAAGGAGGACAAATTCTAATACACCTTAAGAGGATATCACTCTATAATATTAAGAACGCCTCATAGTGCCTCATCTAACATAATCTAGCGCATGGTCCACAAAAGAGTAAATGAAATTATGCTTCATACCAAAATCTAATCAGCTGTTATTATACGCTAAAGGAAGCAGCAGATAACAATATGCTCTGACCAATGCACAAAATATATAATATTTATATTGAATATCCTCCATTGTGCAAAAAGATTAAATTCACAAAAGGGCATGAGAAAATATAAAAAGAATCACAACATTTGAAGATAGGCAGTTTAACACCCCTTATCAAATAACCCAACATCTGAAGAAGATGAAAACTTAGTTTTCTCCAATTGTCCATTCAAAAAGCAGAGAAACAAATACAAGGATACAGCGCAGGTTCATAACCAGATCCTCTGGAGATAATATTCTCCCAGTTGATTGAAGTGCACGGCTGACATGATTTTGTATCGCACATAAAGCACAAAATCCAGCAATATGACCTACATTGATTACAAAACGTAAGTAGAAATTAAATGAATAAACACCCCAAAGCAAGAGGGGAACATAAATGAAGTACTACACTAAAAAAATATGCATAAGGTACATGTCATAGAATAGAATACTCACAAGAACTTTTATGCTTTCCACTTTGCAGGTATGCAGCTAAAGGCTCCGTATATGTCAAACACTGCAACACCGAATTAAGGAAACAGGTATTCCCTAAATTCCGCAAGCCAGCTCCCTGAAAGGCAAAAACACCAAGTTGTAATTAAGCCCACAGACAACTTAAGCACTAACCATAGCACGACATGTCCTTACCCAGAATAAACAAATAAAGAGCTATGACAGTATTAAATAGAAGCATTAAAATTTATGCCAGTATAGTGAACAGTTAAGAGCAAACAAAAAAAAATGAGTTGAACTGACTATGCGGTAAAGATTGAATCAAATATGCACGATTACTGGCACATTCACGAAACATTGTCCAGAACCCATAAACAGAATCATGATGAGCACAAGAGAAGCTTCTCTCAGGGAGATGCTAGACCCATCAGCCGCCAGTTGATTAAAAGGAAAGAAAGGAAAGCAGCAGTAATTCTAATATTAAGAAGCATTCATGAAAACAGTATCTAATACAATGCTTAAATAGCGAAGGTGGGAAGTAGAGAGGAAACGAAAATTAAAGCGTTTCAGCTTTCACTCCTAAAAGGTATAGATGAAGGGCATCTCTATTTGGACGACTTTTTCCCAAATTATTATCCTTGACACTATCCTATTTTCATCCGTGGCAATCAGGTTAGTTGAAAATAAACCAAGGAAATCAGCTGAAGCAAATGAATTGCAGTGACAGACTTACAATCCTTCGAACGGTAATCCCAAAACTGAACTCCGGATCCAAACCATAATCACAGAGTTCAGAACCATCGTGCTTTTTTCCACCCGAAAAAGAAAGAGGTCGTCGAGCTTCAGATGAGCTAACTGGGTTTAAAGTCTCGAGCTTAAAATCACTCCGGCCATTGACAAATCCTTTAAAGGGCTTCTTGGCAGGAACAAACTCGATTTTACGGCTGAATAACAATCCAGTTGAAGGATCCGAACCAGAATCCAATGGATTCTTGGTTTCAATATCAAGGATCAAACTATCCGCCATTTTCACACCAAAGCTCTGAGATTTCCGCGGAAACACCAACAATGAATATGAACATACAAGAGCGATTGATAGGGCAACGCAGATAGTGGGGCGTGCTGCTACAGAAGCAGAGGCTTCGGCTTCTGCGAAAGAGGGTTTCAGCGTGTGAGTACCCCATCAATTAAACCCTACGCGGACACTTGGCATTTTTGGGAAAATTAGAGAGATAGACCCTTGTAATTTTCACATTGTCTCATGAAATAATATGAAAGATTTAACCAAAATAATTTAAACTAATTTAAATTTTAAAATCCGGAAGTAATTCTAATTCATTAAGTAAATTAATAAAAAATATTAGTAATTAATTTATATTTTTCATCATTTTTTAATTAACAAAATATTTTCTTCTATTTTTTTATTGAATAAGGAATCAACTTTATATGGTTTTATCTGTGCTTTTATTTATTATTTATTATTTTTGCTATTTATTTATTTATTTCATATTGTATCTCTTCTTCCAATATTTTTTCTTAAAATATTCTCCTATTTAATTTTGTGGATATAAGGTTGAGGCTAGCATGATGTTTAGGGATGTTTACTTCTATCCCGTCTCGACTACATCGTTTTGATCCTGGTCATTTTGGGATAGGATGATCCTGTCAGGAAAAAATTTAGGACGGGACAAAATTATTATCAGGACAGGACGAGACAGGACGACGGACTTTGTTTCATCCTAGCTTTTTGTCTAGTACCGGAATCATATTGTTATTAGTTTAATATATATAATATTATTTAATATTTTTATTTTTTACCAAAATATCGAATATTTTTATTAGAGATATGACAAATATCATTTTTAAATAGATATTAGTTATATAAAAAAATTATCACATACTCTTTTTAGATAGATTTTAGTCATATAAAAAGATGGAAGAATTACATTTAAATCTATTTAAAATACCTAAATTCAAAATCAAACATGCACTTTTAATAAATCCCTAATAACGCCTACAGGCCTTATTAGTAGGGGTGTGCAATTTTTTCCTGTCCCAGTCTTACCGTCCCGATCCCGAGCAAATTGGGACGGGATTTTCCCGTCTTGAAAATTTTAGGATCGGGAAATTTTTTTGGGGATCGGGAATGGGACTTCTAGATCCCGACTTTTTCCCGATCCTGAAAATATATATATATATTATGTATAATTTTTTAAAATATTTAAGAAAGCAAGACCAAATGCAAAATAAAATGTGAAAATCCCTAACACCCTCAAGGTAATATCTATTCTTTTAATTAATTTTATTTACTATTTATTAAATAATTCTAATTTAATAAATATACTAGACTAAAGAAAATAATTGTCCAATATCATTAGTCTCCAAGAAAACATAAAGAAAAGAATAATTTTAAGTATAAGTCTATAATATAAGAACAAGGCCTAACAATAAAAACCAAATTCACAACAACGACGTGCCCATACTGATTAGTTCTAAGTTAAAATCCAATAATCAGCTCATGCTTCTGTTTCAAACACGCATTTGCGTGAAAATCAAATTAATGCTTGAGCTGCTTAAGCTCATAGATCACCCATGATCTGAAGTTACAGTACCAATCCGATCTACCTATCGATTTATAAATCAACCATGTCCATGTGGGAATAAGACTAATGATATATTTGGACAATTTAGTTACTGTAATTTAGTTAATTCCATTTTTTAAACATGTATTGGACTAACAATATATTTGTATTGGACTAATTTGATACAATATGATATTAGACAAATTATATATTTATACTAGACTAAAGAAAATAAAACAACAAAATTAATATAGAATTTTTTTAAAAAGAAAAAAGAAATCCGGGATCGGGAAATTCCCAATCCTGAACATTTCCAGTCCTGTTGGGACGGAAAATTTTCTGGATCGGGAATGAAAATCATTCCCGAACCCTTCTCGGGATCGGGATCAGGAATGACATTTCCCGATCCCGAACACCCCTACTTATTAGGGATCTAAGAATGTTGTTAAAAGGTCATAATGCCCCTTTATAATTAAAAAAATTGAAGATTTTAAATTGTAAATTCCTATTAATTTTTAATGTTAATCCCATAATCCATTCATCCCCTTAAGCATCAGGATTTCAACTTTTAGTCGACTCAATAATATTGAAGGGTAAGTCATCACAATTTTTCGTAACCTTAATGTTGCACAATTTAACATGAAATGTATATGGGATGATCAAAAGCATTCTTCTCAGGCTCGGACCGGACCGGCCGGTCCGAACATAAAATCGTCCTACCGGTGGTCCGATCTGGCTACTAACCCCGGTTTGACCGATTTTCTTAATTTTTTAATATTTTATTCAAAATTTCATATAAATAATTCTAAAATCTTCCCTTCCCCATCGGTTTAACCTCGGTTTAGTCCCGGTTTGACTCCGATCTGACCCACTGACCCTTGATCCAGTACCCCGACCGGTCCGGGTTTCAGAACCTTGATCGAAAGAATAAACACCTATAGTGTATTTTAGCAGCTATAGATTTGTAAAAAAAATTATCTATTTGCCTATAAATAAAATCAATTCAAATTTCTAGGTAAATATAAATCATCTTCAATCCGAAAACTATTTTCATGGCCATGTGTGATTGGAGAGGGATTCAAAGAAGAAACTAAGACATGAAAGCATGTCAAATGGTGAATCATCTAGAGAAATCTCGTGAGGGGAATGGAGATGCGAGGAATCAACGAGATAGAGATAGAGATTTCATTAAAAAAAGAATGTGACAGAGAGAAAATAACAAAGGACATAGTGGTAAAATTAACAAATTCATAAATTCCTAATAAAGGCCTATAAATCTTATTAGGGATTTGTTAAGAGTGCAGACCTTATTCTGAATTTTGGTATTTTAAATGAGATTTTTTCTAAAAAGATATCATCATATATGAGATTATGTATTTACTAAAATATATTATAAATATTTAAGAAAATCCTCGTGTTTGTTCGCACTAGTGTTACCGTCTTCATTTACTTTGCCATGTTTAAGCCTCTCTTGCACTTACTCACCTAATTCGCTATAAAATACTATAAATATTTATGATCATCGCTTTTATTAAGTTTGAGTTTTAATTTTTTTTCTTATTTTTTATTATGTTTTCAATCTAAGAATAATAAAAGAGAATGATTACATATTTGTATTATATATTTTCAATCATCTGGATTCAGCAACCAACTTATACTCATATATTTTAGTTTTTCCAAGTTTAGAAATGGGGTAAAAAATGAGGGTCTAGTTCCTCAAAAAAAATATATGAGACGTCATGTTCCCGTTGCGATCCCGATTTTGTCCTAGTCCCAACGGGAGTAGGAGGGGCTACGGAATAATTTTATTGTCTCGTGCCTTTTGCGAGATAGGACACGGAATAGGCCTATCTCATTCCCGTTCCATCTCATAAACACCCTAATGATGTTAATGACTCCTCACTCAACTCTCACAAACCACATCAAGATGCACAAAATAAATGATATATTAGAGTCCAAAAACACACACATGCATTCTGGTGCTTATAAATCACAATTTTTTATATATTTTCTCACATCTTATTTGTGACTGTTTGGATTAATAACAAAAACTGCTTTTTCAACATGATTTATTGTGTACAAAGTAAGTATATGAGAAAAATTTTGTTTCAGCTTGCGTAAACATACTTTTGTAACGATAATTCAAATATGCCCTTCATATATTTTGATGATAATTTTATAATATTTTGAATTTATTAGATGATATTGGGTCATTAGCCAAATTTATGAAAGAATATTAATTTGAATTTGATTATTATATTATTAGGTTTAAATTATTAATATTTTAGGGGACTATCATGTGATGGGATAATATTTCTAAATATGTGAAATCATTATCTCATTTAATTTTTACATGTTAACAAAACAAATATATTATAAAATTCCATGATGTAGAATTAATCTTAGACGTTTAAGGAAAATTTTATAGCTGAGATTGAATGGGTTCAAAAAAATTTGTACTCAAAATTTTCCCTTGTCTTGCAAAATTACTGAATCATTTGGTAGGTATCTATATTTTCACTCAATCTTTAATCCCAACTATACTCTATTAACATTATTTGCCCTCATAGAGGTGTTAACAATACTAATAGAGTAAAATTAAAAGATATATGAACAAGTCCCATTTGGAAGTGCCAAACTCCTTAAGAACAAGTGAAATAAACATATGAACAATACAAATTGAACAAGTTTTATTTATAAGTGTGTAACTCTTCATGAATAAGTGGAATAACCATATGAACAACATAAATTAATTTCTGGTGGTTGGAGCTTCAGCCTGCCTACCACAGAGTTTCGATGAGTTTAGCCATTGGAGGCCACTCTGACCTGGTGGCTAACATTTGTTGGTGACTAGTACTAAAACTCTGGTGATGATTGAATTTTTTTTGGGAGACAAAAAGTAAGGTCATTATTTTCTTTTTAACTACAAAACAATTTCATTTTGGTTTATAGGGTGTCGTGAAATTTTCCCACAGAAAATATAGTTTAAAGAGAATACTATGATAAATACTACGATACATCTTCCACGGGAAAAAAGACTAGCATTCATGGCCCTCTTTTTAGGCCGAAAGTAGATATATGTTGAGTCCTGCGGGCTGGCTTTGTTGGCCCATTTTTTGGAAAAGTCAATTTAAGCTCATCCTCTTCGGCCCTAGCTCGATTGAACCAGATCAGATAAGTGTGGTTTCTTTTTTGGTTGAATTAAACCATTTGAATTCCAAAGTATTTATCTGATCCTTAATATAAAATATATTTAAGGAATTGATTTTAGTTCTAAATATAAGATATAATTTTCATATTTATCAATATTTTCCTAATTTACCCCTATTGATACTCCTTTAATCATAATCAAGTAGGAGAGGGAACGGAGGAATTAAAAGATATGACTAGGGTATTTTAAAAAATACATTTCATATTAACTAACTTTCTTAATATAATCAAATTAATCTAATTTGATTATATTAAGAACCGGAGAAGCACCATTTTTTGGGGCTTGCTCTTAAAGTCAACACGCAGTCTTTAAAGCATTTTCATAATGAGCATGTTAAAAGGGGAACAAGTTTCCAGGAGGGGAAAGGGAGGCAGATTTATCATTAAATCTCAAGCATTAAAACTTGATCTAATGGTTGAGACATTAGATCAAAAGGGAGGTTAATTGAGACACCCCTCTTTCATTGGTTTCCCTATTGAGCTTTGTAAAAGTTCTTAAAACAAGTCTGGACTGTCAGATCTAATCTAGATAGTCCATATCTTGGTTTTTTAAAGTCTATATTTTTTTAAAAAAATTATTTCAATATGCATAAAATTTAAAATAAATATAATATCTTAAATACTATTATTCTTTTAAAATTTAATTTTTAAAAAAAATTCATTTTTTTTAAAAAAACTCATATTTAGACCATTCCATATCAAATATAAATAGTCTAAATCTGCTCAAGGTCTGTTTGGGAACACATTGGAGGAGGAAAAAAGCCCATCTGCCTACCAAAAGCCCAGTTGAGACATTTACATCCGTTTGGGTTAGCTTTTTTTCCCACTAAGCTTATCAAAAAAAGGAGCTTCTGACAGAAGCTCGTCCGAGTTGCTTCCACATCTGAAGAAGCAGCTTCTGTTGCGTATGTGATCATTGGGAAAAAAATACCATTCAAAACTCGTCTAGATCTCCATCTACTCCTCCGCAGACCATTACTCATTTGAAAGCTTCCTCACAGCGCGTTGGTAGAGTGGTTCTTCTTCTCATCCTTGGATCTTCAACACAATGCCGACGCCGTTGAGTGGAAGTAGTTGTCAGACGTGCCTGTCGAGATCGCCATCGGTGGGTGGGTCGAAAGTGAGACGTGGTGCTTCTCTTACTGCTCCTTTCTTCATCGTTGCATGCAAGTATGTCGTCAGCAGTGGTGAGTGTCGGCGTCATCGGAGGTTGGAAGAAATGGCTGCCGGTCGGTGTAGGCAGCTGCAGTGGTGTCCGGAGCTGGTGTGGTGGCCGGAGCTCCTTCTCTGTGGTTTCTTCCTCTGGTGTGCTCTATTCTTTAGGTTGCTTCCAGAGTTTGCTTTCATCGTCTTCCCGTGGATAGTTTCATTTTCTTCTCCTCACTGGTGCTTCAAATCTCCAGGCTAGCAAAAAATAAGTTTGGGTAAGGAAATTAGTTTGGCTGTTTATTATTTTATCTTAAATTAAGATATATTATTTTTAAAACTCATAAATTTTTAGTTAAAATAATAATCTAAAGTCCAAATTAGCATCTTTTTTAAAATTTAAATGAATAAACCATTGAAGAAAATAAAATAAATCAAATCATTTAATAAGTGTTTACCTTATTATTAACACTTTATTAGGTACTTAGGTGTCTCTTATATTGATAATTTGATATAATGATATTATATATATTAATTTATTTTAAAAAAAATATTAAATGTTCCAGTTTTAGCCTCTAAATCATAAGCCTGGCCCTTAAAGGGCTCGGGCCTAAACGGGCTCGGCTCGAATTCTCGGCTCTAACATCCACATCAACTATCTGTAGATTGTCTTCACCATAGATGAATCATGTTCGTGATAGAATTATAGACAAACTTATTAGGGGTAGATGATCCAATAATGAGACATTTCATATATGCATTCTAATTTAAATATAAATTTATCATCTTTTAATTAAGTACTTTTGTGTATTTTTCTTTTTTTTTCCCAATAATAATTGTACCTTTTTTATTTTATCAAAATTTTTAATATTTTTTCACTTCAATTATCACAATATATACAACTAATATATATATATATATATATATATATATAGTATACAATAAGATTCATGCCTTTTTTAGTCATTTCTCATTTAAACGGACTTTTCAAACACTAATCCAAACATGTTTAAGGTTAAAAAAAAAGTCACTTTTGCTACCGACAATCCAAATACAAATCACACTACAATCTAACTTTTCTAAAAATCAAATTGCAAAAAAAAAAAAAAAAAAAAAACCTCTTTCTCCACCGTTAATCTAAACAGATACTTGGTTTCCTCCTACTAAGCTTTTTGCAACCAGGTCCGTTAAAACTTAAAAGCCCTTGCCCGGTCAGAACCTTAGGCTGGTCACGTAGCCCCTGTTTTGGTTCCTGGGATTCGCATCATCATGATATATTTTTTGTTACCGTTGTTCCCATTTCTCAAGTCTCAACAAGACATTAGTCTTCCTAGATGATGACATTGTCGTACAAACTGATCTTTCACCTCTGTGGGACGTTGAAATGAGTGGAAAAGTTCCTGTAATGAACATTTTTTATGTCAAAGTGGTTGAAAACCTATTTGAACTTCTCTCATCCTTTGATAGCCGAACACTCTGATCTGCATGAACATTTTTTATCTTGAAGCTTGGAAAGCTTGAAGGAACACCGATATAAGTGTTTGTTTGAGATTCTAAAGCAATGCTTTTTTAAATATTTTTTTAGTAAAATCGAAAGAAAACTCTTTTTATATATTTATTTCTAACAACACTTCTAAAATGTTAGCCTAGCATATTATTATTTGGTTGAGGAGGTATGTCTGTCCATCTTCCATCCTGCCATAGCAGGTATGTCCATCCATGCTTGAATGAGATAATCTGATATATCAAAATAACAACGTGATTAAGTGAGTGTTTAGAATAGTTTATTTTTGGGAAATAAACATTTATTACATAAATCGAGACAAAATTCTTTTCACATACCTCCTCGGACTGAAAACCGGCATCCTAGTCACAAAACCGGTCCAATGCGGGTCATTTTTTTAAAATATTTTTTTAAAAAAAATTCTTTTAGAATTTCATACTATAAGCCTAAAATATTTCATTTCTCTTTAGTTTAGTCCCGATTTAGCTTCGGTTTGACTCCGGTCTTACCCACTGACCCTTGACCTAATACCCTAACCGGTTCAATGACCGGTCCGGGTTTAATTACTTTGCATATAAAGCTATTTAAAATAAGACAATTGCAAATTAAGTTGGTAAATTCAACAAATCTCTAATTGAGTCATCAATCTAATTTAGAATTTTAAAATATGGGTAAAATAACTTTAATGTCCTCTTATCTCTCATCTTTAAAGAATTTCATTACTTTTTAACTTAAGTTTTTCAATATATATACACATATATATCAACATTAATATTTAATAAAATAAAATATGATTCATCTATAGTTTAAATATATTAATTATCATCGTAAAAACAAAAAATTACAATAGTTTTAAGCAAGGAGTTCATTTTATTAACATGAACAATTTTTTTCAAAATAAATAATAATATATGTCACTAAAAGAATATTATTTTTTTAAATAAATATATTAATTATAAATTTTACTATATTTATTTCATATATAAAGTTTTCCGTGGAAAGTTCTATATTTCAATAAGCATTTTATGAAATTTTAAATGCATTTAATATTTTTATCTAAAATATCCTTAGAAGTATATCAAAATTTCACGCCTTTCTAATAGAAACAAATAATTAATATTTATAATTCATATTAAAGAATGGAAAAGTTAAATAAAATGAAATCTTAACTAAATTATTGTTTGAAAAACTCACATTTATGCATTAGGGTAAATTATTTAATTTAGAGTTTATTTTGATTAACATTGATAAAAATAGTTTTTATTATTGATTGTTGCAAAAATGAAGTCGGCAACTGTTATCCTTTCTTTTTTCCCTTTGTCTCACTTCATAAAAATAGAAACATTATTTTTTTAAGAAGACTCAAATTTTTTTATTATTTTTTTGTATCTTGAATATCAATTGAATGATTTTTTGTTGAAAAAAATCAAATTTTTAATTGATCTTTAATATCAATTAAATAATTTTAGTTGGTATGTATCATGGTTCCTTTTTTTTTCCCTTGAATTATTTTTTATGATCCTTTAAAACATAAAAAATTGGGGAAAAGACTTAAAAAATACTCTAACATTGCAAATCCCAAATTACGTTTGTTACTAAGAGTTGATAAAGGAATGACAAGATTTGATAAGTAATTACAACTTATTTTTGGGAAATATCTGATTTAGAATTTTGTAATTTCAAAATTCTTTTTCAGTTTTTTTCCCTAAAAAAATCCTTTGATTTAGAAAAATTATATTTTGTTTGATTATATAGTAATGATGATATATATAGAGCAATAAAGTCTTGTAGCAATAAAACTCTTTTAAGATGGGAGAAAAGACAAGGGAGGGCATTAAAGTTATTTTACCCATATTTTAAAATCTCAAATTGAGTTAATGATTCAATTAAGGATTTGTTGAATTTACCAACTTAATTTAGATTTTTTTTTTTTATTTTAGGTAGCTTCATATGGGATTTTCCCTATTTCTAATTTAGAGTTGTAAAAATAATAAAATAAAAATAATTTAAATTCAAATCTACATCTTAAATCAAATCATAATCATAAGAAACGAAAATATTTGTGGGATAATATCATATTTTAATGAAATAAATTAAAGGAAGACTCATGGATAAATCTAATTGAAATACCAAAATCTAAATTCAAGCTTACATTTTTAATAAATTATTAATGAGGGCAAGAGGACTAATTATGAAGTTTTGAATATTACTAAAAAACTAGAACACCCTCCTATAATTAAAAAAAATTGAAAGTAACTAGATGTAGCCCATTTTTTATTATTTCAATGGTATTTAATTAATATTTTCTCTTTATTTTTAATTTTTTTGTTTGCTTGTTTGATAAAAAAATTAGTTAGTTTTTTTTATGATTTTTTTTTTCAAAAAACAAACAAATATTTATCTATATATACGATATAATTTTTTTTTAAAATGTACTATTTGTCAAAATTAAATTATTCAAATTTATATATATCCTATATAACCACAACAAATATTTTTGTTCACCAAAGTTATTATATAAATATAAGTATAAATCTATATGTACAATATAATTTTTTTAAAAAAACTGTACTATTTATTGATATAAAATTATTTAAATTTGTATGTATCCTATGTAATCTCAACAAATATTTCTGTCCAATCAAGATTTTATGTAAACATAAGAATATAATGGGTGGATTCATTTTTCTATTTCATCAAAAAGCCTTTGCATGTAGTAGTTGGGAAATTTTGCTTGTACCATTTCTCTAATGTTGATTTTATATATAAGATAAAGAATCATTTGTCTGTTCTCCAGGTAATTAATGAACATTGGTGTGTCCTCTTTTTTTGCCGACGAGCATTTATGAATATTGATGTGCCTATTTCATTTTTAAATCATGTATTAAATTATCGAGTAAATTTCATTGACTTTTAATTAATATACTAATAACCATAACTAAAAATAAGAGAGCAAATAGAAAATTGAATTAGTAGATAAAGGTGATTTGAAAAAGAAGAGATGACTTTGAGGAAGTAATGTAATCATTTAACAATATTCAAAAATTTTTAATTAGGCCTCTCACCTTGATTAAAAAATTTTTAAAAATAGGAGTATAAATTTAGATTTTGATATTTCAGTTAAATTTATATAAGATTTTCCGTAGAGTAAACCCTACCTAATCATTATCTCATATCCATTTCATATACGCCGTCCATAGGAAAAATTTAGAAAATACTTCTCAGGTACGTTGTAGTTCAAATTAGGAAAAATTAATTTGAGGTCCTTATAGTTTTACTCAATTTTGAATCAGGTCCTAAGGATTTTTTTTCTTTTTATTGGGTCATTTAACTTTCCAGGGTGAATCAATTAGTCCCGGCAATTGGTGTGTTTGTTTTGGTAATTGGATAAGTAATTTATTTTTACTTAAACTTATGAAATCTTAAGATTGGAAAAAAATTAGATTGGGTAAAATGATGAGTATTTGGATTAGCGATTGGATAAGTAACTTAAAGTAACTTATGTAAAAGTGAATGATATTTGGTTTGACTTTTGCATAAATGAATTTTGTATTAATTGAGAGAGAAAAAAATTAAAAAAATTATGAAAAATGAAAAAATGAAAGAATAATTGTGAAAAAAGTTCTCATTGGCAACTTAATTGCCAATGAAATTTGGGAAGATATCTACACACGGAGGGATTTTTTCACAATTTTCTAAAAAATTAACTTTGAAAATTTGGTAATGGTACAATTTTAATAAAATTATATCAAACTTTAATTTAAATTGGTACACTCCAAAAGTCTTTTATACTGTGCACCTCAAGCTTAAATCTTATAAATTATATCAAACTCTAATTTAAATATTAAATCCTAACTCATATTTTCATATAGTTCAAAATCTAATAAAATAAAGCGATTAAAATTTCAATAATACCTCCAATAATCCAAATAAATTATTTAAACTAAATTTAATGGGTAAAAACACTATATAGAAACTAATTTATGACATGTTTATAAAAAAATTGATTATAAAATCATAAAACAACTAAATAATAACTCTAAACTGATTAAAATTAATTATTAATTATTCTCTACATTTCTACGGTCATATATTAACAAAACTCAAAACTTGTCTAAAATCTTATCCCAAAGTATTCTCTAATTAGCAGAAGATTACTATCTAAAGAAAGAGAAAAATATTTAGAACATTTTTTCATAAGAAAAGTTTTGTGATTAGAAATGATTTTGACTACCTCATTGATTTCTAAAAATATAAAAATACTCCTATCAATATTTTTTTATACACACACAGACACGTAAACTTCAATAAGCTTTATTTTAAGGCTTATGACTTTTTTCCAATTTATAATTTTTTTCACCTTAAATTCAATCACAAAAACAAACATCCTAAAAAAATCAAAACAGTGTTTAAATCCAATTACTCCACTGTTTAAGTACGATTTGCTGGCAAATCGTGGAAACAAACACGCTAAATTGACGTCTTCTTCCCCTTCCATCACAGCCTCAGGTCCGACTCAACTCTCCTCTCTCCTTCACTCATTCCTCAGTCCTCACCTTCGCATTCATTCCCTTTCTCGATGATTTCTTTCTTCATTTTTCTTTCCCTTTTACATCTGATGAAGCCCAGCAACATAGTGTGATCAAAAGGATAAAACTTCTAATCAAATCTCAGGTTCTACTTCTCAATATACTAGAACACATTTAATAAAATCTCAAGTTCTTCTCCTCGAGAGCTCTTCAAGATTCGATATGTGCCACAAAATTGAGTTCAAGAGAGTATGGATGGTGATGGTGGGTTTTGGTGTGAGCAAAAGGATTAAACTTCGGTTTGCTTAGAGGGAATGGCTCTGGAACCGGACTATATATCTACTTGGCGAGGGCGAAGAAGAAGAACCAGTCGGCGGAAGTGTTGTCAGACTCGAAGGAGTCGTACGGCAACACTGGCAGCCATGGCCAGCCGAAGTGAGGTTCAGATATTCACTCCGTCAACTCCGCTTCCAACTTCGGTGAATTACAGAACAATGGGAGGACCAATAGGGAGAATGATGGGAAGGAGACGATGGTGAGGTTGATGAAGGAGGGAGAAGAGTTGGGTGACCCACTGTTATGGAGAGGAGATAAGATGTTACAGACGTCACTAACGGTAAATTTTAACGGTGTTGGTCAATATTTAACTGTAGAGTCTAAGGGCCTGTATAGCCTAAGGGTGTGTTTGGTTTGCGGGAGGAGAGGGGATGGGAGTGTGGTGAAATTATAATTTTGGATAAAAAAATTTAAAATTTACCTTCTCATTTTTTTTTAAATTTTGAATTCTAGACTAAAATTTAATTCCATTCAACCCAAAAAGGTAATTTATACTAGGGGTGTGCAACTTTTTCCCGTCCTGATCCCGAGCAAATCGAGATAAGATTTTCCCGTCCCGAAAATTTCGGGACAGAAAAAGTTCGGGATCGGGAATGGGACTTCCCGATCCCGATATATATATTATGTATAATTTTTTAAAATATTTAAGAAAGTAAAATCAAATGCAAAATAAAATGTGAAAATTCCTAACACCCTCAAGGTAATATCTATTCTTTTAGTTAATTTCATTTACTATTTATTAAATAATTCTAATTTTTTGTTCTTGTCTTTGTGTTTTTTATAG
The DNA here is from genome assembly GCA_963855925.1 of Inga laurina. NCBI lineage: Eukaryota > Viridiplantae > Streptophyta > Magnoliopsida > Fabales > Fabaceae > Inga > Inga laurina. Next base: position 43,582,105 of record OY979709.1, on the reverse strand, counting down.
CTAAATCGACAACTTTAAGTATGTATTGGACTAATTTGGTACAATGTGATATTAGATAAATTATATATTTATACTAGACTAAAAAAAAATAAAACAAAAAATTAATATAGGATTTTTTTAAAAAAAAAAGAAATTCAGGATCGAGAAACTCCTGATCCCGATCCCAAACATTTCCCATCTCTTCGGGACGAGAAATTTTTGGTATCGGGAATGAAAATCATTCCCAAACCCTCTTGGATCGGGAATGGCATTTCCCAATTATGATCTCAAACACCCCTAATTTACACATCCTTCCATTCCCTTAAAAAAAAAAAAAAGCATCGGCTTTGAAATTGCATCTCCACACGTCCCTTTTTGTTATAATCTCGATCGTCAGTTTATGCCAAATCCGTAACATTCAGAAATAATCAAATCAATGCCAATTGCTCCATTCGGCACAAGTAAAGCTCCTTCACGATCTATTTTTTATTAATATTTTCTTCTTTAATTTTCTATTTGTTAGAGTTGGATAGACTCCTTGGAATCATGGAGTGAAACTGCTGCTTTGAAACTGGACTAATCTTTTTGTTTCTATTGAAAATTCTGGGACTCCTTTGCATTTGAGAAATTATAACAGTATCTGTACCTTATAATGTTAAGCATCCAATTTTTATCCTTCATTATTGTAAGTAGCCACCTCCATTTCCAGCATTAATTCATAAATAGTGTGCTTTATATCAGCAGGGAGAGATGATAGATATAGATTGAAAGGGTACATATGTTCAACAATTTTTACGAGACAATCAGAAATGAAATAAAAAGCCTTGGATTTAGCACTCTTTCACTTGTTGATAGTTTGGGTGTGTTTGATTCCGTGGGGCAGCCATGTAAAGCTTTGTAAATGCATTCGTTCAAAGCTTTCATGTGATTTTTATTTTTATTTTTTGGTTTTAGTAGAGGAAGAATATACATGAGATTACTTAATCTTTAAGGCTGCAACCTAAACATGTGAAATGACAAGTGATTTTAGTAAGTAAAGAACATGTAGTGCTTGTTTGGAATAGTTTATTTTTAGGCAATAAGTGTTTATAAATCGTGATTCACAGTATACGAGGTAAGTATGCGAGAGGAGTTTTATTTCGACTTGCGTAACAAGGACTTGTTTTTTTAAAAAACTCCGAACCAAATAAGCCTGTAGCCGTGAGCAGGAGTAAACTAACACATGCTTCATGAGCACTGGATTTTAGAGTATACTGAAAGAACAATTTGACTGCTGACCTTTATTCATTAGCGAATAATGTTCTCTGTTTTTTCACATTCCTTACAATATTTAACTACTTTGTCTCTTATAAATGCTGAATTATTATATTGACAGCCAATTTTTCCCCCCACACACCAAAAAAAAAAAAAAAGGAATAGAAAGAATGATATGTTCAATGAATTTGCAATCTTTACTATTAAAAAAAGGCAAATGAATTTATTGATTGGTGCATTCACGATGTTCTATTCTGTATTTATGTACATATGGTTGTGAGGAAAAACTCACAGACGAAGAAGAGAGAGAGAGAGTGGTGGAAAATAAAAATGATAGGTCAAGTGTCAGTTTATTTTAGCTTTTTAAAAGTTTTTTTATGATTTACGAAATAAATATATAATAGGAGTTATATCTGAACTTACAAAAAATGAGATTTTGAAACCATAATTTAAGGATTTTCCAAACATATACTAAAAGAGGTGGGCAAATTTGAATTTGAATTTGAAGTTATGCCCTCAATGCCACCAACCTTCATGGCTAGCACAAAGACGTATGATTAATCATTGCTCAATTTAGCTTACAGGCTTGTTTAAAATCACGTTTAAGGCTCTTAAAAGTGGTTATTCATGTAAATCGAAATAAAAGTCTATTCATATACTTACTTCGTATATCGTAAATCACAATACAAAAATTATTTTTAAAGACTTCAATTATTATTTCAAATAAGTACATACAACTGAGCCCAATGAAAAAAATAAAATAAAATTTTGGTCACTAAGCCGAAAATTTCCTATAAACAGTTTGGAGTGTGAAGCTATCATCGAGCCATCGAAAAGCATCAGCTTGGGTGGAAGATATTTTAGAGTAAAGGTTGATAAAGCATGACATGAGGTTTGCAAGCTAAGGATATAAATATAAAAGGAGATTAATGATGGATTTATGATTCGCTTTTGAAGTTGCTTCTTGGTTTTTTTGTTCTATTTGCTTCTTTTAGTGCTAAAATTTAATAATCATAATTAGTAATGTATGGTTATCTTAAGGTCCAAGATATAATAAAAATAATAATTGGTTGCTTAGCAGAGAGTGAAGTTTGTTAAAGGAATTATGGATAACGCTAGCAGTGTTCTTTAGTTTAATGATTACAATCATGGAAGGTTGTAGGGCAGTCTGAAACATTGATTCTTCCAAATGCTTTCACTGAAAGATCTCTTATACTTTCTTTGTGTCATTCAAAGGCAAATCCAATTTTTTCCAATTTCACATCTAAACTTGATTTTTCCTAAAAAAAAATTGGGTCTACATGCCTATTAAAACAATAATTCTTTAAATTCATGATTTTGGTGATTTTTAATATGAAATAAAATATACTCTCTCATGTCTTTAATATATTGATCTTTTTTTGCCAAGAATAGGACATATTAATCTTGATTCTAAATATAAGACATATTTTTTATATTGGTCAAACTTTTTCTACTTTACCTCTATTGATGTGCCCTAAAAAATAATAAAGGGAGAGGAAGGAGAAAATTAAGGAAGATGATTAGAGTCTTTTAGAAAATATATGTCATATTAACTAACTTAACTAACTTCCTTAATTTAATCAAATTAAGGTAAATATGTCTTACTACTCTGGTTTTATTTATAAGTGCATTTAGATAAAAAATTTTGATCCTTATTATAAGTCTAGTTTTAAGGTAATATATGCGATTTTTATAATTTTACTCCTATTAATTGTAATAAACAAAAAGAATTTACTTATATACGCTCTTTGAACCATTCATAAATGAAATGAGTTAACCAACTCTTCTTCTTTTTTTTTTTTTTTGGCATCAAAGCAACAATTTATATTGATGAAATGATATGTAAGTCTGTACACAACAAGTTAACCAAAAGAACAACCTAACGAATGCAGAAATTGAAACAAAATCTCCCAGAAGAACCCAAGAGCAAAACCAAAATGCAACCAAAATAGAAGTAAAACCAAACACCTCCTAGTAATTCCACACAGAACACTAGGAAAGAAGTAAAGAGAGATGGGGGTTTTAACACTCAATCTTTCGAGCACATCCCTCTATCAGTTGAGATGGAGAACAACTCCACAGCTGAATAAAGTCTTGAAGTCCACTGAGAGTTAGCAAACTGCGTAACTTTACCAAGATGCATGTAATCCACCAGTTTCAAGCAATTCTCTATCAAGTAGATCCAACCATTTAAACCAGCTTGCACTACTGGAAATCCATCAAACTTACTTAAATCACTACCAATTCTTTTTGGAGAACTAAATTGCACACACTAGGGAGGAAGATCTATTAAAAAATTCACCATCATAGTATAACTGAGGCCACACACAAGTAGAAATAGTCCTATTATCAGAGAATTGAACCAACATATCCTCACTATACCAATTCATATCTATATCATCTAGATTGAAGAAGGATTTAGGAAAACTATACCACAAAGAGTCGATAAAAATTCAGTACCATAGGCTTAGCCTTCCCTGCTCATCCATAGGCATCATCAAATCGATCAAGGAATCAACTCCAAGCGTCTTCGCTTTGAGTCCTTCGTCCTTCTCTTCCTCAAAGCTAGCAATGCATCTCAGCCATCTCAGTTGAAGATCTTGTCCTGGAGGGACCCATCGGAGATATGCCCCAACCTTGCAATCAAAGCCCCACTGAACCTTCTTGATCGAAATCTCCCCCTTTGTCGCTGATCCATTGCAAATTTGACCGCTACCCCACCCTATTCTTTCAGCGATCACCTCCAATCCCAAACCATTCCCTTCAACCTTCGAAATTGCCCACCCATTCACTCCATAGCACCCAAGCACCAACACTCCCATCCATGAGAGTCTGCAAAGTTACCTCATCCAGACGACGTAAAAGCGATCCCACCGATCACATCCCTCCTAAGAGAGAACCCTCCATGGATGAGGGAAGGGGACTCTCTCGAAGTCCCCTAGCAGATCCCTTCTCTATGATTAACTTAGGGGGCGCCGTCAATAAAGAAGGAAAACCCTAGCGGATCATTCTCCACTCCCCAACGATCCCCGCTCTTCTCAGAATTCAAATTCGTAGTTAACCAACTCTTTTTGGTATGTAACAGTTAGTTAAATTAAACTTATAAATAGGATTAGAGTGGTATATTAAGGATGAGAGGGAGCATGAAATGTATGCTAAAAAGACATTCTCATATTATTATAACACTTTGACTTGGGCGCAAATTATCCTCCATTAGTTCACCAACTAACTTTCAATTTTAATAAAGTGGACAGTGTTACGTATTTTGAGAAGATTTAGAGCCTTACTGGAAGTAGCACACCCCAACAAAGCTGCGCGAATAACAATGCAACCCTATTAATCCACATTCACCCACTGAATTAGTGCTTACACGTAGGTTCACATTCATTTTGTAACGTTGATGATTCTGTAGAAAGAAATCTCAAGGTTTTGCTGTTGGTTGACTTCGAAACCAAGAATCCATTGGATTATGATTCAAATTCTTTTAACGTGTTGGTGTTATTCAGTCGCAGAATTGAGTTTCTTCCGATAAAGAAGCCCTTTAAAAAATTTGCCAGTGCCCTAAGGATATGTTTGGTATGATGGAATTGGGCACAGAGAAATGAGAATTGAGCCCAATTTAATACTTAAATGTTTTCATATTTTGTGATTTACTTATAGAGATAATTTTCTGTTTGACTATTCCCATTTTTTTTTATTTTAATTAAAATTTAAATTAAAGAAAATAAGATATTTACTTAAATGTTGAATAGAATAATGTGATTTGCATGACCTAGTTTATTATGGATTCACATAGGTTGGGTTTTCTCAGAATTAGTTTTCTCCTTTTCTTTTTAGAATTACATCTCCACCATCAAATTTTAAAAAATGGATGGTTTAGATTTAATATTTAATAAAACTATTATTTTAAACATAAATAAATAAACTTAAACTGTTAAAACATGATCTAATCAATTCATAGCTGTAATACAAATACAAGTAATGAAAAAATTAATTTATAAAACACTATAATCATAGTTTTAAAAAATATTAAATCGGAACAATTCATTTTTTGATTTAAGGGTGAAGATGAGATTCTGAAAAAAAAAAAAAAAAGGAGAAAAAAGATTTTAAAAGTTTCCCACACCTGTTTCGTTTGAAAATAAGACATTAAGTGCAACAGTTAAAGAATATGAGTCCAATTGTACAGCTTTATTTTTGAAGTACATTTCGATTTATTTGAGCGGGAATTCTATTGAAGAAAATATATTAATATGATATCATAATAATATTTAAAAATATTTTGCTAAACTTAGGATGGCAACATTCATACGGATAAGGATATTACTTAATCACATTGTTAATCCTTAAATTTTGGCTTTAGCTTTTTAAGGTAACTATTCCCATTTTTGTTTGAAATGTTTATAGATGTATCAAAATAACCAACCATTGACAATGTGATCAAGTAATATCCTTATCCGTATTAGTGCTGCCATCCTAAGTTTGGTAAAAAAAAAATTTAAATGATTATTACGGTGTCATATTAATTTATTCTCTTCAATAATAGAAATCCAGCTCAAATAAATCGACACCAACTTAAAAAACATAATAAAGCTTGACGCCTGGGCTCATTAAACCATTACAGCAAACGTCTTACTACCATTTTCAAAGTTTGAATCCATAATAAACTGAGTCATGCAAATCGCATTATTCTATTGACAGGCGTATTTTATTTCGTTCCATTTAAATTTTAATAAAAAAATTAAAAAAAAATGTGATTTTGAGTAGGGATGGAAATAGGCCAGGCCCCTAACAGGGGCCTACGGCCTAGCCTGCATAAAGCCTAGCCTCGCCTATTTAGTAAATAGGCCAGGCTCAGGCTCAGGCATATTGTTAGGCCTATTTAGATAAACAGGTCAGGCCTATTTTTATAAGGCCTAGCCTACAAGCCTACAGGCCTGGCCTATTTAATTTTTTTTAAAAAAATTATACTATTATATAAGTATATATAATATCGTCTAAATAATTTTATAAATTTACCAACTTAATCTTAATTCTAAGTTTCATATTTCATCGTCATTATACTCAACCCTTGTTTTCGCATAAATCATTCACCTCTACATCTCTTTTCTTCGATCGTTCGAGATGACAATACTAACTCACTTTCTCTCCCCTAATTTGTGCCCTCCACTAAAGCATAAAAATTGTTATGAGTTTATTTTAGTGTCAAATGAAATATTATAATCCTAACAAGTGGAGTTTGTCCCAATTTACGTGCAAAGAGTAAAATAGGTAAAAGTCTAATTTTACATGTTATTTGTTATACTTAGTCGATTTTAAAAAATATATCTCATTAGTCAACAGACGATTAGTTTTTCTTATTCCTATTTGCTCGGACAAGTGTTGTCACTAGACATTATTTTCTTTTCCTTTCTAAGCCTTAATATTACGATAAGAATAGATGTTAGGCTTTTAAGACATAATGCAGGATTGTATATAAGCATGAAGGGTTAGATATGAATTTGGCGGCATAGGCTTTAAAAACTATTTAAAGTCCTACATTTTAAGTAGGCTTTTAAACAGGCTTCAGGCCTTGTCAGGCTTTCTGAAGGCCCAGGCTCAGGCCTAAAAAATAGCCTACATACAGGCTCAGGCTTTGAATTTTTGTTACAGGCCCAGGCCTATTTAGGCAAAGCCTAACCTAGCCTAACCTATTTCCACCCCTAATTTTGAGAATGCTGAAAAGTTGCTTCATGCTTCCTACAGAATATTACTTTTTTTTTTTGTCTTAAACGTTTTTTTTTTTTTCAATTGTTGGTCTTAAATGTAACATCCCAAATTTTATTCACCAAGAATATATTGTAATTATTATATATATTCAATAAAATGGTGAATATTTATGAACTTTGGATCTTATGAATTTTGAAATATTCATAAGAAAATGGGTAAATGAATTCAAGAATTGAATTAAATTACAAAGGTGATAGCAAAATCATAATTTTGCCAATTTAGCCCAAGATTAATTATTTTTCAATTAATTGGAGTTAATTTCAATTAATCAAGGAAAATAAAGGAAAATGTATAAATTGAATAATCTTGGTGGAATAAATTGAGATTTGTGGAGTAAAGTAAATGCCCATATTTTTCTTTTATTGGTGGATATTTAGGAGAAAGGAAATATTTACTTGGAAGGTAAACATGCCAAGTGGCATCATCTAATGCCAAACAATTAAATAAGAATTTCTAAGATATGAGCACATGTGGAAATTGGATTAAAATATGATTTCTTGGCACATGTAGTTTGATTAATGGAATGAAAGACCAAATTGTGTGCATGAAGGGCCTTAAGACATTTTTGGGCTAACCAAATGGAGGAGAATTGGTTAAATTGCAATTGGAGGCTTATGAGACAAGTTGGAGGTGGATAAGGCCAAGTACATAAAAGGTGTTGCAATCTCAACCATTGATGAGATCAAGGGCTAAGATTAAAAATGAGGTCATAAAGAAATTTCCTATCCATTTGTTAATTAAGAGAAATTAGGTGAGATATTTATGAAGCTTATGAAGCAAGGCTTCATCTTTCTCTTACCTTCATTTTCATCTCTTGCAACAAGAAAAGGAGAGAGAGGGAGAGCTTGGGAATTCTAGAGAGAAGGAGGAGAAATCTTAAGGTAAGTCCTTGTGGATCCAAGTTTTAAGGCTTCCAATTTGTATAATCTCTTCTTCTCCATGAAACACTATGTTTAGCAAGCAAATCTTGAGCTCAAGGAGAGAGAGAGGAGGACTCCTAGAGAGAGAAATTTCAAGAACTCAAGAAGGTAACTTCACAAATCCTAAGATCATGCTAGTATGTGGTTGTTGTTGATGATTATGGTTGGATTTGGTTATTTTGTTGAGTTTGTAAATTTGGAAAGTGCTAATCCTAAGGGGTTATGCTACCCAAATTTCTTTGAATCATGGTTAAGAAGTGTTTAAATGAGTTAATCAAGGGTTAGAAGTGAAAAAGTACAAGTTTTGGAAACTAGAACACAAAACCTCATTTTTCCATTTTTTCCTTCAAATATTTCGGCCAGGACCAGATCTGGTAGTAGGAGTTGGATTTTCATGAAATAAATGGTTCCATTGGACTCAGTGGGCAAAAATAGGTGGGGTTACAGTTGGACACTTTTTCGGTAGAGGCCGAAAAAGCATATTTACGAAAACGCCACTGAAATCCCTAAATAGGGGCTGTCAAGGGTATTTTCGTAATTTGACCATGAATTTGGCAATTTCGAGGCCGGAAATGGATTCCTTGGGCGAAAATAAGTCAGAATAGCCCTAGTCAAAATTTTGGGAAAACGTGCCATCGGGCCGGGTACGGCGGGGCTGGGCCGGGCCGGGTTCCCGGGGGCATTTTTGTAAAATTTCACCATAGACTAATATAACCACAATAAACACTATGGAAGAGTCTAAAATGATACTTGGATAGGTTATGACCTATTTCTGGTATATTTAATATTTTAGGACCAATTTGGAGGCCGGATACGACACGTTCTTCGAGGCACATTTAAAAGAGGATTATAAAGCTTTGAGGTAGGGACATTATCCTTCATACACTATGCCATAAGTTATGTGATTGTGTGGATGCCATTGTTTTGTAAATGCACTTTATTAATAACATGATTTGCCTAGAGGGAGGCTGTTAGTGCCAGAGGTGCACTTACACTGGGAGTTGGCAGAAGTCCAACCGGTGTAGATTGTGGGGCTAGGCCCTACTCATGTATACATGACGATGATGTGTTTATATTGTTCATTAATTTGTGTATACCTTGGCGCATGACATATTTACTTTTCGCATTTTCTATGAATGATATTATGTCTCTACGGGGATTCTTCGGAATCTCACCCTATTTTTAAACAAATACCTCAGCGGGTACCAGTGGGCCAAAGGGCAAAGACATTGACGTCGGAAAGTGAGCAGCACGTGTCTCGAGGCGAGGATATGAACGTGGTTATGCTTTAGTCTATGCCTTAATATTTTGGATAATTTGTAAATACTAAGTTTCCGCTGTATTTTCTGTTTCTCGTTGACGAACGCGTTGGGATTGTAAACAAATATTTTTATCAGTATAATTGTAATTTTCTGTATGCCCATTGAATTCCGTCGTTATTACTCTTTGATTATCGAAATGGAAACGGGGGTTGACATTAAATGTTAGAGATAGAAGCCTAATTTGTAGGGATTAAAAAATTGTTTAATAAAAAAAATAAAAATATGTATATTGATTTTCTTATATTATCCCTTTTAATAATTTGCATAAAATATTAATCCTTCAACCTTTATTTAAAACCCCTTAATAGTTGATACGCATCATCTTCAATAGTAAGAATTTAGAGAAAAATTTTAAAACTAGAAGATAAAATAGATTGAAATATTATATTTAGTCATTAAAGCAAACCCTATGATTAACTTTTATATATAGAACTACAAGCTCTATGATTAACTTTTATATATAGAACTAGAAGGAGTATATAAATACTAAAGGGAGTATATAAATACTATGGTCTTACCACGCTAATGATTCAAACCATGAGTTTAGAAACATATTTGGAGAACCACTCTCTATTAGATCCCACAATGTTTAAGTATTAAACAAAGGGTTAAAGAGCAAATTTACCAACGAAGTTTTGTCTGAGGAGCGTCTGACATAAATATATTTTAGAAGGGGAAAAAATACCAATAAACAATTAAAAAGGAGCATCCAGCACAAAAACCGTTAAATAACAGCGTTAAATTATAAGAGAAGAAAACCCTAACGATGTCAATACAGATTTAACATTTTTTGTGTTGTATGCCCCTTTTTAATTGTTCATTGATATTTTTACCCTTTCTAAAATATACTTGTGCCAGACGCTCTTTGAAGAAAATTTCGTTGGTAAATTTGCTCCTTAACCCACAAATAATAGTGAATGTTATATCATTGAATGAATAAAAAAATCAGTTTTTGTGTTCGTTTAATTTTAATTTTTTATTGAAAAGAAAATGAAATTTTTAAAAGTTATTGAAAATGAAATTTCAAAAGAAGTGTGCGATACTCAAGTGAGCAAGTTTTGCCGTCCACGGCCCGCCACCGCAAGTGGAGGAGGTGGGCCACCGTGGAGGATAGAGTTGAGCAAATTAACGCAGAAGGATGAAATGCCAATTCATTCTCACACTTTAAGTTAATATTTTAATAACATTTAAATATTTAAATTAATTAATTTAGGAAGAAGATTAAGCAAATTAGCACTACAACTCTTTCTTAGTCTTAAATGGAATAGTCAATGACCCGTTCCCCACTTGCTAACGTTCGTGTCAACGCTTAATTGGGTCAACAAAGGATTGACATCAAGTTATAAAATGATTAAATTAAATTCATAAGCTGATCTATCAATAATAAAATATTATTTATATAAAAATATATATGTATATTAAATAACTATAAAATTAATATAAAAAACTATAAGATTGAATTGTTTAAAAAATATTTTATGAGTTATGTTATGATAAAAAAAAGTATTATCCTGGTCCTTAATATTTTATGAGTACTTTGTAGTTCGACTTTTTTATTAAATTGAGTCTTATAATGGAGTATTTTTTAACTTCAAAAGAAATGCTTGGATTTTTTGCTCGGTTACTTTAAACATTAAATAACTCTAGTTTTCATTTAATGATTTAGATAATTCATAAATATTTTTCTTCTTGAAAGCAAACAAATATTTAATTTATGTTTTAGCTTTCTTAAATTTAAATTATTTTAGCCAAATTATGATCTATAGAACAAATTTATGAGATAGTATATTTTAATAAAAGTATTTAGTAAATAAAAAATATTTTAGTTATAAGTTACAAAAATAAACTGAAATACAACATTAACTTAAGTTTGCATGTATTTTGAAAATAGAGAAAATTTGTATAATACTTTTTTCTGGCAAACATAAAAAAAAAAAAAAAAAAAAGAGAGAGAACCATTTAAGAAGCTTTCCATCAAGAAAAAGCCACAAAAATGTCAATAAGTGGCTGATGAGATATAACTTTCTGAGTGAAAACTTCAATGCAAATGGAAATTTCATTATCCTAATTAAGACTTGTCACTTTCTTTTCTGTGTCTGTGTTTGTCACTCTCTTTGTCTCTTCTATTTTTTTTTTTTTTTTTGGTCAAACTTTGATTCTTCTAATTTCAATGGTGATCACTTCCAATTGTAATATTGGATGCAGATTTTTCCTCTTTCTTCATACTTCTAATTTTGTTGAAAAATATTTTAAAAAAATATTGTGAAGAAGCTGCTTGATGAATTTTCTATTTTTTTTCAAAATTAATTCTTAACATTTTTTCTGCTATTGGTCTTATTTTATCTTTATTAGATTAATCCATAAAACAATCTTATAATGGAAGGAAAAAAAATCAATAATCTTAAATTTATTTTTAAAAGCACTTCATTATAAATGGAAAAGGCTTAATTTAGACCAGATCCTACGTTATTATTCTAACAAATCTAAAACTCTTATTTATGCATCCTCTCCTCAAGACTACATTTTTTTTTTTGTTATCATTACATTTATAATTATAACTTAGAAGAATGCCAATGTGTTAGGTGGAATTTAATAGCAGCTGATGAGACGGAAAGTGGAGCTGATTAGCAACAAATGATCTGAAGTTATATCTGCTCATAATTTCGGATTAATTTAATTTCTGAAGAGGAATTAATTAATATGATTTTTTTTTTTGGTAAAAAGAGGAATTATTATTTATTATCTATTTAAACAGTAAAAACCTGAAAAAAAGCAATCATCTTCTAGTCACTTCAAACGTAAATATTCTTAATTTAATTTTTAATTTTCAATTATCTTGATTTGATTTCTATGTTAAGGCAAATTGCTTCCATTTAAGTGAATTATAAACAAGAATAAATCTTATCTATGTTTTCTCACTTACGTAGTGTCTACATTTTACCACTGTGAATGAAGAGACGTGGTTGAGTTGATGAAAATGTTTACTTAACTAAAAATTAATAAGCTAAAGAGGTTAAGGTGAGATATCAGAAGCAAAATTTATATCGTATATATTAAGATAACATGATAGCTTTAATCTTGCTTCGCCTTTTATTATGTCCCGTTTTTTTTTTTTTTTTTCATTTTATGCCACACATACATGGTGTTAATGGAATTAAAAATTATAACCATAAATTATATATATTTTTAATATATTAGTTTTTAGTTAGCTAAATTTGATGACAAAATAAATTTTTTTAAATATCAATTTCAAAGAACAAACTACCTATATGCTCTCAACTCAAAAAGTCTATTATATTCATTTTTTAAAAAAATGTGTCTTAGTGTTCTATTCATTTAATTAGATAGAGAAATACTCTTTTAAGGAAAATCAAGTAACATTTTTTAAGATCGTTTACAACAAATATTATTTTTTGTCCTTCTTCTTAATTTTTCTAATATATTAAATTAGTTGTTTGAAGTTCGAGCGTACTTCGTACTCTCTAACACATATCAAGTTTTATTGTATAATTTTCTATTTATTATTATTATTTTAAAAAATAATGTAAAAAGTATTTTTATTTCATTGTACCTATCAATTAGCATCAAGTGACTTTCAGTAGGTACTTATGGCGTAAAAAGAAATTAATTCCAGTCAACAATCAATGTATAAATTTATATCAATAGTACCAATCAAGTATTTAGTATAGATATAGATCTAAGAAGTACTTTACATCATTAACAATTGATGAATAATTTGATTTAATAGAGTTTTTATGTTTTGTATAAATTTATTATAAGTAACATTATCAGTAAATTATGTATATAATGTAACTGATTTCTCCTACTCTCTCTCTTTTTTTTTTTTGGCCTGATGATTTCTCCTATTCAATGTAAAATATATGACAGTATATTTAAAATAATTTATTGTATTTATAATAAACTACTATTCTTACGGATTATGATAGAATATTTTATTTTTAGAAAATCACAGTAAAATCCTAGAGAACAAAATAATAATAATAACAATAAAATCTTAATATACAATTCACTATTTAAAAACTTTTAAATGAACTCAATGATATAGATTCAAATTATGAAATTACATGTTTGCCCTTATTGACAAGTCATAATGTTATCATTGATAAGTTCATTTGTTGACAAATATATATGTCATATTGACAAATCATAGTGTTATCCTTAATAAATTTATGTGCCATATTGATAATGAGGGCAAACATGTAATATCAAAATTTAAATCTATATCATTGAGGTCTCTTGGGATCTTTTTTGATATAAATTGTGATTTTTTGATATATATTTTTTTTTTTATTTCTGGGACCATACAAGGAATTTCCCTTCATTTTTTCATGCGGTAGTAACACTCCTGGTTGGAAATATGTTGGTCACATTACATAACTAATTTCACAAATTAAACTTAAAAGAAGGTAATCAAAAGAAAAAATTGCTAAAAAATCCCACACTGTAGAATATATTCTTCAATGCAAGGACCTATGTTCAATGAACATAACTCTTTTTATGTATGTCTAGCAAGTTGTTGGTTGCGGTGGTAAATGGTTTCCTCTTATAAAAAAAGAGAATATAAGTTCAGAATATTCAAAAAAAAAAAAAAAAAAGCACTTGGTTGAAACGAAAACTCTCGGCATTTGTTTGAATTGCGAGTTTTAAGCACCGAGTTTTGAAGTTAAAAACTCCCATTATGGTTCAAAACTTGCCGACTGTGCAGTGATTTTGGTTTAAAGTTAAAACCCAAAAACAAAAACGACAATTATTTGATTCACCAAACACAAATTTGAAGAATATCAAATAAATACGAATGATTCTCCTCTAGAAAAGAATGAGTCTCCCTCGTCCCTACCAATGGAGCCCAATCGAAAAGACGTGGAAAAACAGAGTCTTTCTGAGGGAGAAGATGGTCAATCAAACTATAACTTAGTCAAGTCTTCATTTTTTTTTGAAATACAACCCCTCCATTTCTCTCTCTCTCCCCCTCCCTTCTTCACGAAATCCCTCAAATTTTAAAAACCCTTTCTTAATTCTCCAGATTTTGATCCCAAACCCCTTTTCCTTATTCATTTTCTTTTACTTGTTTCTTCCACCCCACTTGTTTTGCTTTAATCCAACTTTCCCATATTTTTCTGGGATCATTTCTCATCATCCTCTGTTTTTTCCCCTTGCTTCTTCGTTTTCGGGAATTTGTTTTTCAATTGGATTCTGGGTTTCTCTAATTTGTTGACTAAATCCAGTCATGGGGATTTGTTCGGACAGGGTGAAATTCAACGTTGGTGGCAGAGTATTTGAAACGACGGCGACTACACTTGCCAACGCCGGCCGGAATTCCATGTTCGGAGCAATGTTCGATGAGAGCTGGAACCTAATTCCCGGAAGTTACAACGCCGAGTATTTCATTGATCGCAACCCCGATTGCTTCGCCGTCCTCCTTGATCTCCTCCGCTCCGGCGAACTCTACATCCCGGCCAATATCTCCGACAAGCTTCTCTACCGTGAAGCCCTCTACTACGGCCTCCTCGACCACGTTCGCTCGGCGAAATGGGATCAATTCGACGGTAACAGGCTGATCCTCTCCGGCTCCGTCACTGGCCACGCTCCCGGAGACGGAACCGCAATCCGCGCCGGCCCCGACGGCGGGTGCTGCGTTGCTCACGGAAGCATGGTTCATGTCTACGATTGGATGCTAGAAGAACACCCTCCTGTTAATCTCGATTACCAGAGAGTAAACGACGTCGGATGGGTAAACTCAGAGAATATCGTCGTCGGCGTCAGCGAGCGCCCCGGCCGCGGCGACGGTGGAATGGGACTGTTCAGTTCATCCACCGGAGAGCTCCGGTATAAATTCCAAGTCAACCATGAGAATCAACCCAAGAGCTTCACAGCTGGGGCTTTAAGTTTCAGTTCAGATTACAAAATTTATTGTAGCTGTAGAGGAAGAAGCAATGAATACGGTGTTGGTGTTTGGGATCAAGTAACTGGGAAGCAAGTTGATTTCTTCTATGAGCCTCTGGGTTGGTCTCTTGGTGATGCAGATAAGCTTCAATGGCTACAAGGAAGCAATTGTTTGTTGGTGGCTACTCTGTTTCCCAGAAAAGATAACTGTTACATTAGCCTTTTGGATTTCAGGGAGAAGAAGAAGATGGTTTGGTATTGGTCAGACATGGGAGCTCTATTAACAGTGGATGAGAAGAGGGTTAGAGACGCCATAGCAATGGAAGATGATAATTCCATTTGTGTGGTGAATGAGTTTGAGGATCTGGGTTTTATGGATATGAGAAGTTCTTTTGCTTCAAGTATTAGATGGAGTTCTAGGAGTCGCTTGATGAAAGGGAAAATGCCAGAAGAGACTTGTTATCCCAAGCTTGCGTTACATGAAGGCCAGCTTTTTTCTTCTATGAATGACTGCGTTTCAGTATTTTGTGGCCCTGACTGGGTTTTAACGTCCAGGCTTAGAAGAAGCTATGGTGGTTCTATATGTGATTTCTCAATTGGAGGGGATAGGCTTTTTGCTCTTCATAGTGAAGAGAATGTGTTTGATATTTGGCAGACTCCATCTCCACCAGTCATCTGATTTAATTTCTTCTTCTTCTACTATTACTACTTGGTTTGTTCACATTTGCAATGAACATACACACAAAAGAGTTGGAGGGATATCTATTAAAGAGAACATGGTAGAAAATCATTTGAGGTGATTCGGATATTTTCAAAGAAGGTCATTTGCTGTGCGGACAAAGAGCTTATGGAGTTCTCTAAAAAGTAGAGAAAGAACGAAGAGAAAACTCAACTCAATGAAGTTATTAATTTCTTCTTCTTTAAGTATACCCAGATTTTTTTCTTAGTTTCTGACTAAGTAATGTGAGTGATTATCTATACTATACCATCTTACTAGAAGAACTATCATAGGTTTAGCTCAGTGCTATGGATATGTCGATAACTACACTAAAAATTATACACTGTTGTGATTTACTTGCATCTATCTACCGACTCACTTCAAAGTTATCATGGGCCTTCAATTTGTTCTTTCGCTTTAACTTTTAAAGGATAGTCATGTGCTCTTTATCTTTTTTTTTTTCCCTTTCACAAATACCATTGTCTAAGTAAATTCTGCAGAGCCATATGAGGGAATATAACTTTCTTCTTGAGATCGTTCAGAAAAGTGGAAGAAATATTGTTCTCTGCTGTATCAGTCCAACAAAGAAGAGTGGAGGGGATGATTCTTCTTAGCATGTGATGTGAGGAGCAGTTGTAACTGCTGAACATTGGACTAACATTGGATGAAACCACTTTTCTTTTTAAAAAGAAAAAAAGAAATGAACTACATCCAGCGTATAAAGTATTTTTTCAATAATATTTAGTACCCTAAACTTATTTTTGGTTTAGCATTCTAAAGTATTTTTCTAATAGCACTAATATCCTAAGGTGATTTTTGGTGCACCTTTGCTCTTGAATTACTTTTTTTCCCCAATAACATGTACCATAAACTTAGGATACTAAGTACTACTAAAAATATTGTATCAAAAAATTATTTTAAAATACTAGGTGCTATTGAAAAAATGTATTAGAGTGTACGATACACAAAAAATTAGGTTATGATGTTGAATGCTATTAGAAAAGAAATTCAGTATGTTGGCATCCAAAAAAAAAAAAATTTATAGAGTGATGAAACCACTTTAACTAAAGTTATTTCTGATGAGGATGAGGATGACGATGGTGGGGTGGTTTGTAGCTTTGGTTTTGGGCAACTTTATCTTTCCGAGTTTAGTACCAAAATAAAAGACAAAAAAATTGAACATTGTTTTGTTTGGCACAACAGATCCATCAAAGACACAGATTAGCCTTATCCCAATGCCTTAGGCTAGTCCATACGCAATAAAATCAGTTCTCTTCAGCCGAGATCTCCTTCATACATGTCATAGAGTTTAATATTTAATTACATCAAACTTTAAAAGATTCTCATCTAACTGAGCAATAAAAGATTGATGAGCCTCACTCTCTTTCCCACAAGATAACCCTTCTTTATCTTCCAAAGAACCTTTCACTTTGGGGTTTGCAAACAGTTAGGCATTGGATTTGCCGTTAGATCCAGAAGAGGACAATAGAGTGAATTAACAATTTATTCAGCCTCAAGCCATTTCTTTTTTTAACCCAAGAATTCTGAAGGGTCATGGTAAAAATGAGTTTTTATTTAAAAAAAAAAACCGACAATTCAGGCAACAAATAACTATTTTAATCAACATAAAAACTTGAAATGTCAGCACCTTACAAATAGGAAATAACCTTTAATAAGATTCATTGTCAGCAATAGAATAAGACAATGTTCAACTTTTCTGCTCTATTCCCAGTGTATTTTGATCCGTTGGACAAATATATATAATCTTACAATGTGATCATTTAATGAGAATCTGACTATTCAGATTTACTTAAATATTTACTTCATCCTAAAGAACATCTCTGTGTCTTCAACCGTAACTTGACAATATGATTGCCCTGAACATAGTGCACTCCTAGAAAAGCTTACATCAAATTTCTTCACTTGCCAAAATTGGTACAAGAGAAGAACCATATTTTCCTCCCAAAAAGTTAAAAAAAAAAAAAGATGTAAGAAAATGAATGGCATGCCTACTTTGGCACAAAAAGAAAAAGTTTAGATAAGAAAGAACCAGGATGGACCTGGTCAAGCATAGTCAGGCATAAATTTCTTCAAAACTGTAATTGGGTAGGATTCTTCTGGGGAAAGTTTGTCAAAACCAATATAATTTTCCTCCTTGTTGTATACATGGCACACCGTCATAATCGTCTTCATCAATCGCCAATTCCAGGTAGCCTCATTCAGATACTGTTAAGATATAAAACAAAAAGAATAACGTTAGTGATCAGTAACAATAGCATTCTTATTAGGGGTTAGACTTGGGGACACTTCATAATGTTTTTGTTATTGGGTTGGGTTCTTCAATAAAATTATAGCAAATGCAAAAGAATATTTAACTCAACTGTCAAAATCATGCTTATAATGCTGTAATTGGAAAGCGGATAACAAAAATACAAGGAGTTTCCCCCCCTTCTTATTATGATTTATCAAGAATTTGAAAAACCTATTCATAGAACTGTTGAGCATGATAAGAAAAATTTGCAGTTTGTGTTGCACATTCCCTAATTAACGTAGATATAAATTATATAATATATCTGGTCCGAATTTTTTTCGGAATCTTGCAAACCAAATACCATCTTAGTTCTTACCCCACAAGAGAAGTTATTTAATAGTTTATCGAGTCTTTGGTTAGTTCTCCAACTATGCACAAACTGGTCTGTTATTTCCTTTCTAAATTAGAATAAACAAAACTTCACCGCTTTCCCAATTAGCTAGTTGGTCTGGTGAATTTTCCTAACCAGCATGTCCCCAATATTTTATTTTGACAACGGCTGAACTGCGGTTTAAAGGTAATGTAAATATTCTTCTAATCTTCTAATATATTTATAGAAGTAATGAAATTAAATTAAATTTATCATAATGATGGTGTTGATATGCTTCTAATGAAACATTGACCTCTTAAACCTCAAAGGTACGATCAGAAAAGTATTGACCTCACCTTTCCCCAATTTTCTTGTAAAGACTTGTGTGCTGCGCGTAAGTTATAGCTTGGTATCCTTGAAGATATGTGGTGTGGAATGTGGACATTGATATCGTGGCAGAGGATCTCAATCCTGTTTAGAAAAGGAGTCAGATTATAGCAATTTAGTCAATCCTATGTATTTTCTAATACAGCAGACTGAGATTGGAAGAAAAAATGCAAAAAGGGAATAAATTTTGTTGTGGACGCATCCATGTGAGGAAATTGCCTAGCATAAGAACTATAAGATGGTTCCATCACAAATTTAACATATCCAAATGTGGTAGAGATTTAATTGGTATGAGAAAAATGCAGGCCACAGGTCAAAATTGGTTTCCATATTCTGTTGTGCTTTGGTTGAAGGGTTGCAATAAAGCCCCATAAAAGCATCCCTATTAATTGAAGATCTCTGTATATAATGAAATATGCAAGTTTAACTCTCCTCCATCAAAAGCAAGGACAATTTATAGCATTTAAGACAACCAAATCACAATATGACCTAATTCCTTCAAATTTGTTTAATTTTTTTCGAACTTCCCATCTTTTATCCACTAGTGCACAAATACAATACAACGTCTCACAGAAACAACTTATCCAGATTATCCAAGATGTTCATAGAACCAGAGACCAATCATCAATAGTAAGGTAACAAGAAGAAATCATAATAAGTAATAACTGGATCAGTTTCCTAACATATCTCCATGTGTCACTTTATCCACAAGAAAAACATGCATTATAAAGAAAGAAGCAGAGAGAATTCCATACCACTGTGGGTAATCACAATGAACAGTTCCATTAATTTGTGCTTGCGCAGCATTCCACTCATCTGAATATTTGAACGGTATGTGTGGTGCCGTATGGTGAACCATGGTGAAAGTACTCATCTATAATTGTAAGCAAAAGAATTCTTCTTAGATGGATGACTCAATAATTTGAAATTTCAACATATGAACAGAGAATCGATTAAATCAAGAAATTCAGACTTTGCAAAAATATTTTGAAGTTCATATGATATCAAGATGCAAGTTCAAAATCATGGAGAAAAATTACCCAAAAGTGGTAGCCCAACCAGGGCATCAACCAGAATTTGATCCACCCCATGATTCCTGCCTTGTAAATGATTAATGGCCATCCAATTGCCATGAAGGCAAAAACACAAGCTAAACTTATCTTCACTCTCTTAATTTCATTTGACCTGAACTTCTTCAAATCAAAGTGCCACATCAACCTGTCAGGAAAATTTGAAGGTAAAGTATAAAATTAGGGTTTCTCAAATCAACATTAATAATTCTTAAGGAAAAGAACTGAGTTACATGTGTAACATACCAGTGAGCAATAGACATCCAAGTCCGAAATGGACCATATCCGTAAATTATTGCTTTCCGCAATAGGGGAGATGATTCAAATTCTTCTTCCCAAACAGGGTGCCACGCAGTGTCTTCATGCAACCTAGTATTTGCATTAGAGACAGGTTGAGCAAAAACTACATGATGGACATATACTAACTAGTATTTGCATGCATGCATATAATATAGGACGGGATTTATTACATCACAAGGGTATTAGAATTACATAGATAAAGCAGCAGACTGTGAAGTACCAACAACCTACATTTTCTTTTTTCTGTAGCATTACCACCTGCTGCTTTTTTTTTTTGGGTAATTTTATTATCAACTGACTTCTAAGCGTGCATGTGCATGTATACAGAGAGGGATAATGGTATATAAGTAAAAGAGTGATCATAAAATGATTTCTTCCTTATCCACTTTAATTGAATTAAGATGCTACTGGGGTGGGGTTGAGGTGAAGAACATAAGTCCAGCACTCCCTATTAAAAAGACATGCCGGGCAGTCCTTCTACAGAACACATATTGATGCTACAGGTTATCTATAAGAAACATGGAAAGAAAAAAGTAGTAAATTTGCTTACATATTTGTTTTTGCATGATGCTTATCATGCTTAAATCTCCATGGCTCATATGGATAAATTAGTGGCAAGAAGGCTAGAGTTCCAACAATATCCTCCACCAATTTGTTCTTGGAAAATGATTTGTGCGCACAATCATGCCCAATAACAAAAAACTGAATACCAAAAAGAAAAGGAAATGAAAATCTTAGCCATATCATCAGAGAAAACAACAGAAGTGAAAAAGATTTAAAGGGCCTATTTGGTTCAAAAGGAGAGGATGGAAGGGGAGGGGGCCATTTTCCATCCCCTCCAAAACCCCCCAATTTGGAGGGAACAAAAATGAGGGGATGGGAGGGATTTGGAGCCCCTTCTTTGGGGCCCCTCCCCTCCAATTTTTCATACCAAACAAGGGGAGGGGCTCATTTTTCATCCCCTCCCCTCCAACCAAACAGGCCCTAGGAATTGATACAAATACGTCCTAAGTAAAAATGTATATTGAACTAACCCCTGTGACAGCAGTTCCCGTCCATGCCCATGCCAGAGGAAGTAAATACCAGGGTGCTTTTGCAATCATGAAAAGCCCCAGTGCATAGGAAGTGACTGATATCATAACTGATTTCCATGCCTTCACATCATCAATCTCGAAAACCTTAAATAATATGAAGGAAAATGATATGCATCAATCATTAATATGTCAGAAGTTCACATGAAACCACAAAGCCATGCAAAATAATATACAAGGAAGACAACATTTTTTTCCCCATTTGATACAAGGTCCTGCCAGAAGCCGAGTGACTGCTAAGAATGCTATAGAATAGAAGAACCATAAGGAAATAGCAGCATGAACCAGGACTTGCTAACTTCCATAACTGGCTCCTCTGCTGTTAAAATAATATTTAGACTCTTTTGGACTTCCACCTGTTATTAACCACTACTAAGTAGTCTTATCTTTTTCTCTCTATGATGCTTAACTTAGAATGAGGAGGGCAAGAGATGGCTGGCTTCAGAGGTTGATGAATTATACAGTGATTCATCAACGATTACACCTTTCATAGAATCTGCAGAATGTTACCATCTTTGATGCTTTATTAAAAAGAACATCCTCTATTGCAGAGTGTTACCACTTGAATGTTTTTCAAGTGTGACAACATATAGGTTGTTACAGAATATCTTTCAAGGAGCTTTATCATATCACAATAAAAGTTCTGTGCAGCAGTGGAGGTACTGAAGAAACTTACTCTCTTAGGAAGGGAATCAATAATATCCTTCAAAGTAACATTTTCTGGAAGCGGTTCCCCAATTTGCCTGAACCCATAGCTTTCAGCTAGTTGATTTCTGTGCTCGGCATTGTCAGCTGAAGATACTGAAACTGGAACTGCCACAGCTTGTATGACAGTAACTTTCTTCCTTAGGATTAAATGTCTTTGATTCCCGAACAACTTGTGGATGAGCCTGTCCCCCTTTATATTACATAAACCTGTAGCAGAATCAGAATTAAGAATCAACCAACAAACAGGCTCATCCTTGAATTCAGGCCAATGAAAGAGTTGAAAATCAAGAAGGGTACCATTCATTGCATCATATTTTGCAAGGATACACCAATGAAACTTTATATTACTATCTTGAACTTTCTTGCTCATTTTTATATCATTTAAATAACAAAATGAAACCTTTGTTGCATGCAGTATCAGGTCTTCAAAATAACACAACTCATAATCTAGGAAGTTCAATACTGGACTCGTTTCAGCCTTTAATGGTTTGTAAGACCCAACCTCTTTATCCCAATAACATAAGCTCAATTGTGACACCAAAAAAAAGAGGGGCAATGCGATGGCCAAGTGACATCACAGAGAACTTGAAGCAAGGAATTGAATGAAGCATTATATTCAATCCATTCATTTCAAGCCAAGACTACCTGGTAAGTATTGGGCAGCAATCTTCCTTTTCTGAATTGGCTTCTGATGGGAGCTCTGGAAAACAAACAAAAACCAAATGGCATTTAGTTAAATTCGCCTTACCCCTAAACAACAACGACAACGACAACAACATCATCATCAACTAGAAACTTCGAACTCGAAAGGGAAAGAAGAGAGGCGAAGAGCAATGTAAAAACCATGAAGAGGACTGCAGAATCTGCAAGCCTAGAAGCCATGATAAGCAGAGTTGCAGAAATTCCAGCCCTGAGGGGCTCCCACGGCTCACTCAACTGAGAAGATAACGCTTTTCCCTCGAGCCAGGGAACGAGTGGCTAATTAGCGAAAAGGGTCGTTGAGTTTGGAGCAATATATAGGAGGGTTTTCCAATTCCATGAGGCTGGTCTTTCGGGTTGTGGGACCCACAAAAAATGTGGACACAATCTTGCGCCTCCATTGAGATGGTCGTTGGGTCAGAGCCACTCGCACTGTGCATTTCTCAATATTCCTCCTTCTCCTCCTCTCGCTTTCCTCTCCACTTGCTTTCCAAGCTCTACCGTCCAAACAGTGGTCAAGTTGTGATGAAACATGGCCAATTTATTATATTTTTATGCTTATTTAATTATTTTTTAAGAAAGACACAAAATTTGTTTTGAAATATGTTCAAACTTATTATTTTCAAGAGAAAATATATAATATTATAAAAAGAGTCGAACTATAATTTTATTTAGGTATGCCGTATGCATATAACAAAATTATTATTATTATGATTATTTTAAAGGCTTCAAAAGTTTTCGTTACAATTTAATCATAGAAATTGCATAATTTACATATCTACATAAATATTTATATTAATATTAAAATATGATTATTTGTATATTAAAACAAGAATAGATTTTTTTTTTTGACCTGGAAAACAAAACAAGAATAGATGGCAGATACACAAATGCACCAAAATTTCATATAATCATAATAACCCATATTTATCTAGAATTTATTTATTTTTTCATAATATTATATACTCCCTCCGGTCCTAAATATAGGATATAGTTTGTAATGTAATTTGCACTACAAACTATGTCCTATATCTAGGATCGGAGGGAGTAGTATAATTACACTATAAACTATGTCCTATATTTAGGATCGGAGGGAGTAGTATTTGTTCTCCTAAATGAAGGAGCTATCCTAATGTAATTTTTTTCATTTATAAGATTTAAACTCATCATCACCTTACTTAATGTTATATTATCTTCCACTCAATCTAATTAATATTGCTATTTATTTAAAATTAAGAAGAAAAGGGGAATGTAATAACATTCTAGAAGTGGGTACAAATCTTTTATTATAAATAACAAGTAAAGAAATGAAAACGAAGGAGGTGGCGAAGACAAAGCTTGGTTGGTAGGTATATGGTAAGCACAGGTTCTTGCCTTCATGGACATAACGTGTAGATGTTGTGTTGGAGATTTCAAACAATACAAACAACGGTTTTCACGTTTGAAATCACCTTTTTCCTTATCTTACAGTGTATCATCTGTCTCTTGGTCTTAGGGTCTATTTTCGCATGATGAAAATTGATGGGAGAGAAAATTTTCATGTGCTTAATTTAAAAAAATTGGAGAAATACGGTTCAAATTTTTTAATTGTTTTTCTTATTATTTTATTTTACATCTTATCTTTTTTAAATTTTATATCAAACAAACCCTAGTTCTCGTTTCCACTATCAATTTCTCTCTCTGACTTTTCAGTTAGCTTTAACTAATAATTATACAATCTCATATTCCTCCATTAGTCTAGAAATAAGAGTTACTCGAATTATATGAGTTTGTTTTAATTTTAAATGTAATATTTTAATCACTTTGTCTTTTGAATTTATAATTTTTTTCTTAAACCCATTCTATTGATTAATTATACTCTCATCAAAAGAATAATTTTCAATTCAAATTATTAAAAGCGATACGTTAGGAAAATCACATATTTTCTTTGCAATTAACTACCTTATATGTAAATTAGTTATATCTAACTACTAAATTTAGGAACGAAGGAAGGTATTTATAAAAAATTAAAAATGTACAGCAACAATAAATCTTTTGCGGCATAAATATGTAGTTTCATGCCATTTTATAACAACAGCAAAAATTAAATGGTCTATTTTTACCAAAAAAAAAAAATGGTCTAGATCACATTTAGATAATCTAAATTAAAAATTATATCTTCAATAATTTTTTTTTAAAAAATTAATCTAAATTAAATAGTTTATGTGCTTTATTTCTTTCAAAATATCTATATATAATTTAGATAGCTCAAATAAGATTTTGATTAATTGGCATTAAGTGTAATAAAAAGGAGTAGAATAGTATTATAAGTTTGGGGCCCTTAGAAGTGCTTATTCATTTAAATCGAGACAAAACTCTTCTCATATATTTATCTCATATACCGTAAATCACAATTCAAAAGCTGCTTTTAAAGGTTTCAGTCGTTATTTCAAACTCCTCTCATATACTTGCATCATTTATTGATTATTGATTGGTGTGTAACATATAAACTTTGTGCTAATCATATGATAAAGGCATCAAGTAATAGAACAAAATATAGGATCATAACAATTATAGCCATGTCGGAGTTAGAAATCCACCAACCATTTGAGCCACTAAACCACTAGCTAGACCACTAAATACCCCTTAGGGCTTGTTTGGTTGGAGGGGAGGGGATGGGAGGGGATTAAAAAATGAGACCCTCCCCTTATTTGGTATAAAAAATTGGAGGGGAAGAGTCCCAAAGAAGGGACTCTTAATCCCTCTCAACCCCTCATTTTTGTTTTTTTCCAAATTGGGGGGTTTTGGAGGGGATGAAAAATGAGCCCCTCCCCTTCCATCCCCTCCCTTTGAACTAAACAGGCCCTTAAAGTTATGTGTAAGTTGTAACAGCCTAAAAAAAATTAGCAATATCATCCAGCAAAGCATCCTAGCCAATAGATAAGCCCATATGATAATTCCTAATAACCTGACTAATTCTTTCAATCACAAGTCTAAAGAGCTAGCTCATCTCAAGAAATTAGCTGATTAGAAGGGAGAGCTCTTTCACTCAACCTCTTGCCAATTAAAAGACCTTGCAAGTAGCTCTCTCAGCAAATTTCAGGCTTTCAATCAAACTTCCAATTTTAGGAGCACAAGTATAGAGAGAGCGCTCATCCCAAAAGATTAGCTTATTAAGTGGTAGAGTTCCTTATAATTTAAAATCACATTTCTCTTATAAGGTTCTCCCACATGAAACTCAATAACAATAATACAAATGAATAATATGTGAATAAAATAAGTCATTTCGTATCACCTTAAGACCAGGCATGTTGAAGGGCTCAAGGTGCGTGTTGACTTGTATTTCATATGATTCGGGGGTATGAGTTAAACGTGGATGGTCATGTTGCAGTATGAGAGATGTGGATATTTCACTTGGCACAGTGGTGACTTGTATGATACTGATAGCTTGTATGATGAGAATGATATGTGCTTAGAAGAGGCAAAGAGTGTGCAAGTTGCCAACGGAGAGATTGATGCCATTCATATCACAAATTAAATGGCTATATATTGTTTTGTCCAACTTGATTGAGTAACTCTAATTCATTGATGAAGGGCATGTCTAGAAGAGATAGGCTTGCTCTAACGCCTACACATAACTATATCAAGTACTTAGAGACGGTTTTGTCTTGAAACAAATACACACAAGAGGAGGAGAGAGAACTAGAGCATCAGAGAAGAAAATATTCAAGGCTTAGGGGAAAACTTATCACTGCTCGATTTTGACCTACATATCGCCTAATCTCTCCTTTAAACTCACTTACATAGTTGTTCCTCCATGCGATTTGAACTAAACAGGTATATTATAGTTTATTACATATTCTCTATTATTTACATTTTGGATCCTCAATCTTGATGGGCTTGGCTTAATCTACCTAGGGTGGTTCAGACATATCCAGCATTTGACCTAAATAGGAGTATCCTGGAGTATCTTCTAATAAATGCTAATCTTTCTACAGGTACTAAAGATAAAGGGCATGCTTCTGTTAACTAGATTGGTTTTTCCCATCATTAGAAGATGACATTAGGAATACCAAATTTGAACTGGAATTCCTTTTTGCCTGTCAAGCTAGCTATTGGGCATAAAGGGCTAAAGTTAAATGGCATTCAGAAGGGAAGAGGAATACTAAATTCTTTCATGCCACTGTCAGTAGAAGGAAATCGTTCAATACAATCTCCTCTTTAAATGACGATACTAGGGTTTGGACTGATAATAAAAAAGACTTGTCTCTCCTTGTAATGCAACACCTGAGCTCGGTGTATCAATGCCTACCAAATTCTTCCTTAAGGGAAATAATTCCTGGCTTAGAAGGATTAAATCTTCCTTCTCTCTCAAATTCTGATGTTGTGTTTTTTTTTATGATGCCCATTTCCATGGATGAAATTAAAACTGCAGTTTTCAGCCTACCTAGAGGAAGTGCCTCGGGTCCTAATGGATTCTATGTTGACTTTTATCAGGACTGATGGGAACGGGTTAATCAAGATCTTTTTGATATGGTCTCCTCTTTTTGGAATTCTTGAGTACCTATTTTGTGCTTTCAACAAAACTTCTCTAATTCTGATTCCCAAAAATGAAAGAGCTCAATCTTGCAAAGATCTAAGACCAATCAGCCTTTGTAATGTATCCTACAAGATTATTTCCGAGGTCTTGTGTAATAGACTTCAATCATGCCTTCAGGAATTAATTGCTCCAAATCAATGTGCATTCATGAAAGGAAGACTGATCTCAGATAATATCTTTATTGTGGCAGAATTGAGACATCAAATTCATTCTTTGGGTAAGGAAAGGAAAAAACTAGCAGCTTTAAAAGTAGATTTTACAAAAGCTTTTGACGAGCTTTCATGGGACTTTATTGCAGTAGTAATGTTGAAAATGGGTTTTTCTAATAAATGATTTAAGATAATCTGTCAATGCATTTCCACTAATCATTATCAAATCTTATTCAGTGGTAATACGTTTGGTGGAATTCAACCTATAAGTGGCATAAGACAAGGTGATCCTCTCTCACCTTATCTATACATTATAGTTGCTAATGTTCTCTCATGCTTAATTCATAAGGCTGAATCTGACAACACATGGAAAGGTATCAAAGTGAATTCTATGGCAAAGCCAATTACTCACCTCCTCTATGCAGATGACTCCTTGTTGTTTTTTGAATGCACAGAGGAGAACATCATATTGGTTATGGAAGTTCTGGACACTTATGCTACCTGGCCTAGGCAAGTGCTTAACAAATGTAAGTTAACAGTTATTTTCAGTCCAAGTATTAACCATGCTGATAAGGTTAACTTGTCAAGATCTCTGGGAATCTCTTTCTCAACTACAATGGGTAAATATCTGGGGGCTTGGATTGATCCTGGCAGAAACAAAGCATTAATCTATAACTAAGTGATTAATTTGATGGATGTTAGATTGACATCTTTGAAAGCTCAACTCCTTTTCTAAGCAGCCTGATTATGCTTAATCAAATCTGTAATGTCTTCCTTAAACATTCACATCTTATCTTGCATTAACCTACCCGACTACATTGGTGATAAGATTGATGGAAAATGCATTGCTTTTTCTGGGGGTTCTCCAATGGTAAGAAAAAGATTCACCTTCTCAACAAGAACATTTTATTTCAATATGTTGAAAATGGAGGTCTTGGCAATCGCACCACTAAGGTTGTCAATAAGGCTCTTCTTGCTAAACAGGTCTGGAGAATTTTATCTTAGTCAGAACCCTCCCTTCGGGCCTCTACTATGAAAGTAAAATATTTTGATTTGTCTAATCCTGGGCTGGTTAAAATCCCTTATTAATGCATCTGGGATTGGTAAAGGTATCATTGATCATGTTGATATTATATCTAGAAATTTGAACTAGAGGATAGGTAATGGATCTTCAATCTCTTTAAGCCATAACCTTTGGTGGCCAATGCAATCAGATCGGAGGCAGCTCTTCTCTTCTAGCTTTGTCTCTAATCTTATACAGCATTCTTCTTATAATTGGAAGCCAGCCAAATGGAATATCCCATCAAACCATTATCTATATCCTGAAGAAACAACAAGGAAAATCCCCAGGACTCTTTTGATCTGGAATGACAATTAATCTGGTTCCTATTCATGCAAAGATAGATACCAACAATTCCTTCGGCAATCTCATCCAGGTTTTGGACCCTTGGATCCATTCTGGAAATTCCTATGGCCCATATCTCTCCTGAAGAAATATCTACTTCTTATTTGGAAACTTCTCAATAAAGCTCTTCCTTCTTCCAATGTTCTCTCAGCACATCACCTCCAGGTAGCCAATCTCTGCCCATTTGGCTGTGACATACAAGAAACTTTGGAGCACATATTCTTATCTTGTCCTTTTTTAAAAGCCAGCTGGTTTGGCAGTCTATCTATTAGACTTGATAGCTTAAACTCCACAGATTTTGTATCTTGGTTAAAACAAACTCTTGTCAATTTAAGAGATTCTGATGAGCCAGACCTGTTAAAGGGAATCATTATCTTGATCAACTTCATCTGGATTCAAAGAAATACTTTGATCCACAAAGGTGTTGTTAAAACTCCTGAGGCAATGATGATAGATATAGGTAGTCATCTTTGCTTTTCAAATATGACATTTACCTCTAAGACATCAAATTTGTTAGATCACCACTCGTCAACTTCCTCCCCCAATAGTCCCAATCCAACCATTATCTTTACTAAGGACTGGACTATCATGATTCATATCTACAAAGAGCGGCAAAGGAAATTTGGCCACATGGTTATTTGCTACTCTAATTTACCTTTTTTCTCCTTTGTTTGGGAAAAAAGGCAAATTAGCAATCAAAGATTTCCCGATGGAATGCCTAAGAGGAGGTATCACTTGGTTGCATCAGTATTATTTCTTTCAACAGGAATCAAATCCTTCTCTGGAGATCATTTCGATTGGAAAGCATCGGTTTGATATCCAAAGATTCTCCTCCAATAATCAGAATGCTACCTGTTATGACATTAGATTTATTTTGTCATTGTTTCCTCCATTACAGTCTCTGTTTCTTCTTTTAAAGGGCTAACTCAGAATAATTATTGCCTTGTATCATTTGGTGTTATTTAATATAAACCTTTTAACATTTTTCAAAACAAAACACTAGATTGGTTTTACACACAAAAGTAAAGTTGAGAATTGAACTTCCAACCACTTACTTATGAAACAAAAGCATGTACATATTAACCTAAGGCGGTGGGGGATACCAATTCTTAGCCACTCACTCTCACCATGAGGTTGTTAAAGCTCATCAACCTCGGACCACTCTTTGATTTTAACTCCTTCCGGTCCTAAATATAAGACAAAGTTGGCTTTTTATTCATTCATGTCTCAACTTATTTAGCTTCCTTAATTTCTCTAAAAAAAATCAACTCTATCTTCTATTTAGGACTGGGGGGAGTACAAATGTTTGTATGGGTCAACAATACACTAAGCCCCAAAGTCAAGTCTAACAATTAGAGACACAACATAAAGTTGAGACATGAATGAATAAATGGCTCCTACTAATAGGGGTTGAATGAATCTAGCAGAACGAGCTAATATTTCACAACGTGACGAATTAAGATATTCAAATTTTCATTTAGAGAGATGTTTACATTTAGCATCTTATAATGCTTCAAACATGATTGCATCTATTAGGAAGATACCTATATGCTTAAAAAAAATTAACTCCTTAGGCATATGCTACACCAGAAGACCAGCTAATCATCAAGTAATAAAGATGTTTTTGCTGTTTGAAGTTAGGATGGAAGTGTTGTTCTCAAAAAAGTGAAGTGTGTGTATATACAATATTGTGTTTCATTTATAACATAAACTTTAATTGTGATACTTGAAAAAATAATAAAATATAAAAAAGTCAAAATAAGCATGTTCATGTGGATTATTTCTTTTGGACCAACACTCCCACGTCATTTTAATATAAAACAAATGTGGCAAATAATCTAAATTAGTGTAATACTTAGCATTATTTTAATTAACAAAATTTCATTTAATATTCTTCTCTACGAGTATTCCCGGCCCCCGGGAAAAAAAAAATCATTCTTACAGTCAAACATGACCTCAGTAATAAAAATGTATTAGCATGCAAATGATAAAAAGGGCAGTTGTCAAATTTGATGCTTTAGGTTGTAGGATCAACAAGCAATTACTTTTAAAGTTTTGAGTCGTTAGTTGTTTTGTGGTCCATAACTAATATCTTATGAGGCCCTCACTCTATTTTTATTTTACTGGACCCTTGATAAAACATGAAGCAGAAATTATAACGACCCTAAAAGAACACAAGAAAAAAGGTATACAAATTTAGAATGATAATATTTTATAAAAATGTATTAAATATCATCAAGATGGCTCATTAAAGTAGAGATTTTATTTCTTGAAAATTATTCTATGTATTCAAATTCAAACTTTTTTTGGGTAATTATTCAAATTCAAACTTTTGATAACTTTTGATACATCGGGTGCACCCTCCTTTAAGTTGAAGAAAAAGGAAAAAAGTAGTCAATCCAATTATTTACATATTTACTAATAGTTAGCTTTTTAAAATAATTAATTCTAGCTGCGAATACAGGATTTAGAATGTTTTAAAAATTGTTTGAAATTCGAAAAAAGAATTAATCAAGATAACATATATCCTCGATCACGTCAGTAAGTACTAAAAAGTTGCAAATTAAAAGTACTACAGTAGTTCATTTTCATTTTAGGATTAAGATGCAAAAATATACATATAGTTTTTTTAAAAATGCGTCCAACACCAAATGATTTTTTTAAGTGTAAAAGTGACTATGTGATTATAAAAGTAAGGCAAAAGTCACATACTCTATTAAATATGGATGACGTCCATTTAATTCTCTTTAAATGTACCAGTTGTTGTCCATGTGTTATTTATGGCTCATTTGTTAGAGGAAGACATGGCAATCAATCGAACCCACCACCCAACATTAATCAAGAATTCTATCCCACCACCCAACATTAATCCTTACCAATAAAGATACTCAGGTAAAGGAATTGGTCGAGCATTTAGAAGTGAGAAGCACAGAGGAAGATCGATGGCTTCGTCTTCAACGTTGATGATAGAGAGATGTAGAAGAAGGGTTGCGTTCACGAGAATTGAGTCACGAGGAACTATATGAAGGTCTTACTTCTAATTCCGAGCCAAAGCCTCCCCATCGCTTTTGCTACTCCTCCCTCTACCACGCCTCCACATCCTTCTCCATCGGCATAGGCAACTACGGGTTTGGACCTGTCTTTTTCGGGGTTTTGCCTAGGATTCGACAGCCCATTGTTGTCAAGCTCATGGACTGCCAACCTTTATTCCCAACACATCGTGGTTGCAATAGGCTCCAACTCTAATAGAAATCACCAAAGATTCTTGCTAGTTTAAATCTAATGTTTCGCCAAATCCTTTGTTGCGATGGAAGATCCCTAAGCTGATGGATTGGAATAAATGTCTTGCCATAATTATATTGATATAGCTAAAGGAATCTGTTACCTTCATTTTTGCGACCCACTTGTGATTCACAGAGTTATCAAGTTGAGTAATATTCTACAGGACGCTTCTTTCTCAACGAATATTGCCGATTTCGAGCAAAAAGAAGGCTTGGAATAAATACCCTTATTGAAGCCTCCATTGGGAGGAGCAGTGTTATGAGTCACAGAGAAACGTGATTCACTGAAAATCAAAGAATCGAGCATCTTCCAGCTATGGTTGAAGAGATTATAATCAGAACAAAGCTTGGAGTTGAAATTGGTATTTTTGTTGTTATTGTTGATCTCACCATTGACCTTTATATCGAAAT
Source organism: Inga laurina (assembly GCA_963855925.1). Taxonomy (NCBI): domain Eukaryota; kingdom Viridiplantae; phylum Streptophyta; class Magnoliopsida; order Fabales; family Fabaceae; genus Inga; species Inga laurina. The sequence goes on along the minus strand of OY979709.1, from coordinate 43,549,517 downwards.
TCATCCTCTCATCCTCTGATTAGTCCTCTTAGTGTCGTAGGTGGCTTCTTAATATTCCACGTCACTCTACACCTCTTCATTTTCAGTCAAACAAAAATTAAATTTCACGGTCAATGTTCTCATATTAATGGAGTATGTACTTTTGCCCCACTTTTGCACCTAAAAAAAATATTTGGTGTTGGACATACTTTTGGAAAAACCACATCTCTATTTGTGCACCTTAACCCTTCATTTTATAAGGAGACATACTTACATACTCCATGAGTATCACTTTATATGTACTCTGACTAATTAAAATATAACAACTCATCCTATTTTAATTCTAAATGCAGATGAGTCATATGTAGAAATTCAAATTTTATAAGTTTAAAAAACATAAACTTTTTAATTTAGAAAAACAAAAAATGGAATTTCCTACCTTGATCCTTAAAATCATAAAATTTGAATTTTTTCAGCTGAATCATTTGTCACGTAGGATTAAAATAAGATGAGTTGTTGTATTTTAATTAGTTAAAGTACAAATGAGGTGGTATTTCTGGAATATAGAACTATTTCTCCTTTATAAGACATTCATATTCTTATTAGGAATATATATATGGGTTAATGTGTAAAATTATACATGAAATGTTATTCAAAATGCACCAAACACTAAATATTTTTTGGAGAAATAAAAGTAACCATGAGCTTTGAAAATATGGATAAAAATCACAGTTTTGTTATCTAATCACAGCTGCCATTACTTATGTTGGGGGGTCCACGATGGCATCCAGGTCAGCATAATTTGGCATCCACTACGGCATTACCCTCCACGTTCCGATAAACTCTCAATCTTCTTCATCACTCACCCTCGCCAACATTAAGTCATCAACCATCATCAACCAAGATTCCAAGAACAAATAATAAATCAACAAAACCAAATAAAAAAACCAGTTGAGCAATATCATCTCATAAACAAAAAAACATCAAACTTCGATTATGAAGAAAAATCCATGGAACCATATCTTCATCATCATAGGCCAGACCAAAGACTAGATCAACACCAGATTCAAAGAAAATCACTACTATGCTGTATAAGAGGGAAAAAAGCACCGCAAATGAAGAAATTGAGAAAAAAAATGTTAATGGCAGAAACATATTGTATAAGAGGGGGAAAGCATTGCAAATCAAGAAATTGAGAAAAAAATGTTAATTGCAGAAACGTACTGTATAAGAGGGAAAAAGCTTTGTAAATAAAGAAACTGAGAAAAAATATCAATGGCAAAAACATATGAAGAGGGGGCATCAAGAACCAGAAATCACCACCACCCGCGATGTTCATTCGTTCTGTCGTTCATTCTCACCATGATTAGAAGAGCGTCAATGTTCCTATCATGTGTGAAGATGCGATTTCCAAAAGTGAAGAACCAGAAATCATCACCATTGCTGACCTGGTTTGCCAGAGATAGTCGCTATGGGTTGGTAGAGGTCGTCGTTGCCCTTGCTATCCCCTTTACTGTCTTCAATCTTCACCATCGTTGAAGATCTGGAGAAGTCGAAGATTTGGCAGTGACGGCAAGCAACGGCTTCTCGGACGGCTTTACCAGGGCAGGGCGCACCACCGGCAGTGGAATCCTCTAGCGATTCGTGAGGAGAAATACTCCGTGCGTGGTTGGAACAGTGACAGGAAAAAAGGTTTTTACTTATTTGATTTTTTATAATCGTATTTTTTTATAAAAGCTGAATTTTATAATGTAATTTATGTTTTGATTGATAATTGTATAAATATTTTTGTAAAAGTGAGTGAGTGTTTGGATTGATTTAAATATAAATGATTTTTGTGATAATGGTAAGAGAGAGTGGGTGGAAAAATATTTAAAAATCAAGTAAATATTTAAAAATTATTTTAAAATATTAAATATAATTATAACTGAAAAAATATTTTAAGGGGTTAAAATAACTAAAAAACATTTTAAAGTAATTTTTGGAACTGAAATGGTATATTAACGGTAAAATTGCAATCAGTCTGTTAGCACATTAGATACAATTGAAAAAATATTTTAAAAAGTTAAATACACTAAAAAATATTTTAAAGTAATTTTTAGAACTAAAAAAAATACATTAAAAATAAAATTACAATCAATTTGATAATACACAGAATACAATGAAAAAAAATATTTCAACATAAATTGCACGAAACAATAGCAAAAAGCAACCTCTGTGCGTTTATTGTGAATAAGCATGATTGCGTTTTAATCCAACCAAACACTCAAAAAAAAAAACTTTATCCCCTCAATCATACGAATTGGTGAATAATGGTGGGATTTGACCCTACCAAACGCTCACTTGTTTCAGAAGCGCTCAATCTCATGTATTTTGACTAATAAAAATATAACAACTCATCTTATTTTAATCTTAAATGATAGATACGTCATATAGAATAATTCAAATTTTATGATTTTTAAAACCTAAACTTCTTAATTTAGTAGGGAATTGTATTTTTTATTTTTCTAAATTAAAAATTTTATATTAAAATCATAAAATTTGAATTTTTCTAAATGACTCTTCTATTATATAGGATTAAAATAAGATAAATTATTATATTTTTATTAATCAAAATATAGATGAGATAACATTATTAGAGCATGCAAATATTTTCCGTTAACTGCGCTTTTAATTTGCTGGCCCTAATTTTTGTTTCTGGAAGCCCAGAGTTTTTCCTTCTTCCCTTGTTTATTTTCTCTAGTCTTTTTTGCCAATAATTTTCTCTAGTCACTTCATTCTTTCTTTTTTTTCTTGCTTTGTCAGTTGGAGCTAGGACAACAATAACCCACATCGACGTGCGCATCACAATTTCCGGTCAAACACACTCACATTGAGGGAAGAATTAACGGAACTGTGATTTTTATCTCCATTATTAAAGTTTATGGTTATTTTTACTCTTTCAAAAAATATTTGGTGTTAGGTACATTTTGAGTAAAACCAATATATATTTTTACATCTTAATCCTATATATATATATATATGATCCTAGAGGGAAAGTATCCAATTGGTACTTAATTATCCACACCTTTTTATATCATATTCATAAAAAAAAAAATTCTTAGTTTTGTTAATTTTATTTTAACTTTAATTTGGCTATTATAACATTAAATAATTGTGTTTTTATAAATTAAACATACCTAAAATTAAAACTAGCCCTTATAAAATATCGTTTATAAAGTTTCCAATCAAGTGGGTTTTTTTTTTTCAAGTTTTTTTAAAACATAAGTGGGTTTTACTAAGATACTGAATTCTAGATCAATTATTATTTTTTTTTTTGTATTACATGGACAAGAGGAAATACTCTTGTGGGTCATGTTAGACCCTTACAACAATCATACAGAAAACAAATTTGCTAGTGCTAAAAACCAAATGTTAACTGAGATCAACTAACATTTGGATTGAACAAAAACCTGGAGGATTCTGCAATAAAGACAGATCATTGCTCGAATCTAGTGCTGTTTTGGCCAAAAAATCAACGCAATCTTAGTGCTTCCCTATGTGAGTGAAGAATCTCTAAGTCCCAATCAAGTATATTAACTGTCTAACTTCCTCTAGCTCGACTTGTAGAGGATGAAATTGACCACAAAATTGAAATATAAGTTGAATTGCTTCCGTTGAGTCCGCGAAAAACTTAACCTTTGTGAGTTTTAGAGAATGGCAGATTTGCAGGTCAGTCCTAATAGCTTGAATGTCAGCAACCGTTGAGCCCAAAGTGAAACCCGTGTTTTGCTGAAAGCCATATATCCATGCTCCTGCACTATCGTGAACTACTCTTCCAATAGCTGATTGCCTATGCTTGTCCACTGTCGTGTGCACGTTGATCCGCACAAATCCCTCAGGGGGCATCATCCATCTGTTTGAAGCTCTGTCCGGAACTCTGAATATTTGGTGCTTTAGCCTTCCCTCTTCAATCCCTTCATGTAGACAGTGGAGACCTCTGTGTAATAGTTGTCAGGGGTGATTACTAGTTCCTTCGAAAGCCTTTCTGCATCTATTCTTCCAAATGAGCCGGTACAACGATCCAAAGGCCCTCAGCCAAGGCCACTGAGCAACTTTATGGCCACCGGGCGAGTGAAGTGTATTCCATTTGATCCAAACCTGTAAATTGCCAGAGAAAAAGCAGAGTAATAAATGGGGTTAATATAAGAAAGCCACACACTACTCACAAACTCACGTTCTCTCAAAGCATGAATTGCTATTTCGTCACAATTACACTCGAAAGGACACTCAGAATTTATGTACCCAACTCTCTTAGCACGGGTTAGGTTTGTAGGAATTCTCTTTTGGAATAGCTACCACAAAGAATTTGACCCTCTCAAGAATAGGCCACCTCTAGATACCTTGCCAGATAGAATTAGGCTCTGTAGAAAGTGTTTTATAGATCATGGAATCGGCTGGTTTGACATTGAAATTGCCATCAGGGGATTTCCTTTGCCAAAACAAATCATCACCTTGTGCGGAATGAGGATTTACTTTTTCAATTTCCTCAATTACCCATCCTGGCAAGAAAATGCCCCATTTATGCAGGTCCCATTCACCAACACAACTGATGAACTGACTAACCACTTCCTCTGGATTAAGTAAGTGATGATTTTTGTCAACATAGAACATAAGTGGTTGATCAAGGTTGTCCATAAATCCCACCAAGCACTGGTTGAATTGCCGCTTCACAGTTTACACCCTATAGCTTTCTTGAAAGTATCCCATACAGATGTAATTGCATTCCACACAACGTATTGATTTCTTTTACTTTCAACCCATGGAAAATCTACCATCACCACATCCATACTTTGATTTGAGGACTTGCACCCATAAAGCGTTTGGTTTAAAAACTAAGCTCCAACATAGTTTTATGATGAGAGCTTCATTTTGACTAGATGGATCTTTAATTCCTAAACCTCCCTCTTTTCTGTCCTTCTTAATTTTCTTCTAAGCAATCAAGTGCATCTTCTTTCCTTCACTCCCTTGATTCCAAAAGAAGTTTCTACTTATTTTTTCTAGTTCTTGTAGGACCCCTTTTGGAAGAATGGTAGTTTGCATATGATAAAATGGAAGTGTTAAGAGTACATAATTTATTAGGACAGTTCTTCCAGCCATACTCAAGAGTTTTCCCTTTTAGTTGGAGAGTTTCTTCTGGACTTTAGAAACCAGCAGAGCAAAAGTAAACTTAGTGGATCTTTTGTGTAGCAAAGGAACGCCCAAGTACTTCCCCAGATCAACTGATATACCAATGCCCAACGATTGGCCGAGCTCTACTGCTCTATGAAAATGAACGTTTCTTGAAATAAAGATTTTTGATTTAGGAAGACTGGTTCTGTGACCTGACACTTTGTAGAAGTACGACATCATATCTCTTATTTTCTCCATCTGACTAGATCAATTATTGAACCAAGCCATTCATTGATTCAAGAAGGGTTGGAGGTCCATTGGGTTAAAGGGTTAATGGTCTAGTGAACCCAGTAATACGATTAAAATAATATGATTTATTTAAAATACACAAAAAAATATTTTGATACATGGGTAATTTTTAAGGAAAAAGACACTTAAATGCCACTTAAACTTTAAAATCCTAAATTCGTTTTGTTGACAATAAGAGTAATGAAATTGATAAAAAGAGTATAGTAATTGATAACTTAGGTTTTTGGGAAATCACTGATTTGAAATTTTAAAATTCAAGTTGTATTTATTTATCTTTTTTCCATTTTAATATTTAAATAAAAAAGTATTAATTCATATTTAAATAAAACATTAATTTATACTTATTATCAAACAAAATAGAGTTATTAAAATAAAAATATAAAACACGGCTATTTTTTAACAAAAAAGGACATTGTTTTAGGTTTAATAAGGATAAAAAATAAAAGGAGAATTAGTATGAGATCCTAAAAAAAAACTTAATTATCAAAAACAAAAAGTTTAATAATAACTGAGGAGCATGGGATGACAATATTCAAGAAATAACAACATCTCACTTATCATTAGGATTTCTTGATAATTAATATTTTTCTTGAGACCTCGTAATAATTCTTCTAACATAAAACTTAAAACGTTGAACTTGAACCTGTAAGAAAAATGATTCACCAATTTGTTGGTTTGACGGCTCAGGGTCAGCCAAGTTAAATTTTAATACCGTGTTTTTAACCTTTAATAAGTATAAATTAATGTTTGTATTCATTAAGTAATTAATTTTCACATAATATATGGGGAGAACATATACGCCCATAATCAATTAAAAAAAATGTTCTTTTACATCTTACGGACAAAACTCCCCACTACAACATAAAATTATATACTCCCTCTGATTCTAATTATAAGATAAAGTTGATTTTTTTGGAGAAATTAAGGAAGCCAATTAAATCATTTTAGAATATTTATATTTATATTTTTTTCTTCAAATTAAGTAATTTGATTAATAAACTAATATATAATCCAAAGATATTAAAAATATAAATACTCTAAAGTGATTTAATTGACTTCCTTAATTTCTTCAAAAAAAATTAACTTTATCTTATAATTAGGATAAGAGAAAGTGATTTAATTGACTTCCTTAATTTCTTCAAAAAAAATTAAATTTATCTTATAATTAGGACAAGAGGGAGTAGCTAATTCTGAAATCCAGGCAGTTTTCCGCCCGGCGAAAACGGATGGAGATGAAATAACACGTGATTTAGCCTTGTACGGAAATGTCCGAAGTAGCTCTCAAGGCAAATCTCACATAACAAAATGGGCAATTCACTTGCCGAAATTACCCTTCTCTGGGATAACGCCACACATGGCTCCTCCCTAAGCGTCCACGTCACCCATGCGGGACCACTCTGGGTCGGTCGGTAACCTTTCAGCTCCCAAAACAACTCGCCTGCGCAAACAAAACTAACCAGCCCATCTCCGTCAATCACTTCACCACCACCACGTCCTCCTCCTCCTTGTCATTCTGAATCTTAGGGGAAACCATAAGATCACAGATTCACTTCGATTTTGCTATCATTATCATAATTTCGTTCCATTTTCTTTAACCGCTTTGCAATCTCTTTGGTTATATGAACGGAATTATTGGGAAGTTTTCCCCCACCGAGTGAAATTTCTTGTTTCGGAGTTCGCAGTTTTCTTATGCTCGGTCGGGATTTTATCGTTGAGCAACTGAATTCGGGATTCCGAGCTTCGAGGACATGACTTTGCTCCGCAAATTGTTCTTTCGTAAGCCCCCAGATGGGCTTCTTGAGATCTGTGAGAGAGTTTACGGTACTGTCCTCATTCCACACTTTTTTTTCTTTGCAATTTTAATACTATTTTTTAGCTCTTTTCCTTCTCTCTTCTGATTGCATTTGTTTGGACACGGTGTCAAGCATTCTCTCATGGATAAGTCGTCAAGTTGTTTTAGATCAATGTTTGATTGTTTGAGGAATGCGGGAAAGTGATGTGGCGGAGGGTCAGAGTCAGAATATTCTTTTTTTTCTTTCCTTTCTTCACTTTTGTTTTTCTTTTCCTCCCCTTAATGTGATGGATGGGACATGGCTATGCACTCTGAAATTGCCTGCCAAAAATGGTACACATGATTGACAGCAATTTTGTAGTTTGCAATTTTAAGATCAAAAAAATGAGGCTAAGCAGTTGAATAAAAAGAGTAAGAAAGAAGGGGAATTTCATTTTTAGCTACTGAATGTTGTACATTTTATTTGTATGTCCAGTTTTCGATTGCTGCTTCACGACGGATGCTTGGAATGAAGAAAACTATAAAGTGTACATTGACGGGATTGTTGCTCAACTTCGAGAGCACTTGCCTGATGCTTCAATCTTGGTCTTCAATTTCCGCCAGGAAGACACCAAGAGTCAGATGGCTAACATCTTGTCAGAGTATGACATGACTATTATGGACTACCCTCGGCAATATGAGGGCTGTCCAGTTCTCAAGATGGAGGTCATTCACCACTTTTTACGGTCAAGTGAAAGTTGGCTCTCACTTGGGCAGCATAATGTTCTGTTGATGCACTGTGAACGTGGTGGCTGGCCGGTTTTGGCTTTCATGCTGGCTGCACTTTTGATTTATAGAAAGCAATATAGTGGAGAACAAAGGACTTTGGATATGGTTTACAGGCAGGCTCCACGTGAGCTTTTGCAGTTTTTGTCGCCATTAAATCCAATTCCTTCTCAACTGCGGTATCTGCAGTATATTTCCAGGAGGAATGTGGCCATAGAATGGCCTCCATTGGACAGGGCGCTCACGTTGGATTGCATCATTCTCAGATGTTTTCCGAACTTTGATGGGGAAGGTGGATGTTGTCCAGTATTCCGAATTTATGGACAAGATCCTTTTCTTGCAGATAAAACTCCAAAAGTCCTGTACTCAACACAGAAGAATAGCAAAACTGCCCGATTTTACAAGCAGGTGAAATTTTATCATTGTTTACATCCATTATTCTAGCACTTTCATGCACTCTCTTTAGTAAGTAGAAATTTTCTTCTCTTTACGTGGATAAATGAAGAAAATTCAGTCAAGAAATTATGTTCTTTCTTTTGGTTATTCCGGTCTATTGGTCATGTTCGAAGATTCATTGGGGGGTAGGCACTGTTTGCACTTAAAAAACCAAAAATGAGATTTGGTGTTTTGTTGTGCAGATAAGCAAACAAATATTTACAGATATAGACCAAATACTAAAAGTTGGAATTCTTAGCATCAATATTTTTGTAAAAACTCTCTCATCTGATAAAAGCTAAGATGTTGTGCATGAATATGAGTAAACTGGGAGTTGCTGTGCTCAATTGTTTTAAATAATAACCCTCTGTCTCGCAATTTATAAGGGTTTGTTTTCTCCATCGTAGTCTATTTCACTTTCATCATGTTTTTGTTTGTTGAGACTTTTTAATTGAGTTGCAACTTGGGATGAATCAAGGATTAAACTTTTGGAGGGGTCAAAAATTAAAGAAAACGTTAATATATTCATGTTCATAAAAATTTTAGGTTCGATTTACACATGCGACATGCTATTTTTGTAATTTATAATTATTGAGCATATTGTTCTATCTTTTTTGTTGGCGAGCGTGAGCATATTGTTCTATCATATCATAAGATATGTAAATAACTAAATATATCTTTCTGGCAGAAAAAAATAGTTGGATATATGTTAAGTTTTTTAGCCAATCTCTCTCCCAATACAATGGTGCGATCGGCAAGGAAATTAATTGTTTCCACCTTATTTTTTAAGGCTTTTTTTTTTTGGTATGATTTTCAGATAAGAAATAACATCTCACTTGTTTAGCTTGCTATATGGAAAGTCATTGATAAATGAAGAAAGCAAGGAATCAAATAATAAAATATCTCGATAATATTGCAGAGGGGAGAGTGGGAACGGGGTGGGGGGCAAGCATCCAGTTACCCCCCCCCCAAAAAAAGAAAAAAAAACCAAAAACAAAAGCACACGTGTCAGAGTTGCATCCATGAACTGGTAGAAAGATGCAAATAGTTCATAAGCCATTGTGCTCAGGTCTATCCTATTACTCTTGTAATTCAGTTGAGCTGGGCAACTGAGTTTTGGAAGCTCGGAAGTGCAGGAAATAAATGTCAGACATGTATGTGCATTTATAGCTGGACAAAATGTTGTGTCTTGTTCATTCTTGAAAACGTATGAGCTTCATGTTAGGACTTTGGGTGGTCTTAATCTGTTATCCAAGATGTTGCACTCGTGGGGCAATCTTTGGAATCAGTTCTCCTTATAATACAATGGAAAAAGGAGAGAAATTTTTGAGCAAAAATGAAGGAGTGAAAAGTTCACATGCTCCTCGTGTAGGATTTGGGGATACGTACAGTGGTTTTCCGAGGGAAATTTCAACATTCATCAGATCTTGTCAAATTTCACCTTGGCTTCTTGGTTTGGAGGAGTTCAGAAGGGCCCCATTCTTTTGAATTCTATTTTGCTGGAGTGCTAATTGTGTACCTAATGTCGTGTCACAGCTTATTTGTTTTCACTTTTCATACAAGATGAACTTGAATATGTCCAAGTTTAGTATTTGCTTCTGAATTCCTTACTTCCGCATTGCAGGGAGAGTGTGAACTAATTAAAATTGATATCAACTGTCATATCCAAGGTGATGTCGTGATTGAAAGCATCAACTTGACCAGTGACATGGACCATGAACGGATGATGTTCCGGGTCATGTTCAACACAGCTTTTATTAGGTCTAATATATTGATGCTTAACCGAGATGAAGTTGACATTTTATGGGATGCTAAAGATCATTTCCCCAAGGATTTCAGAGCGGAGGTATATCTCTGTGTGCCAATATTAACTGTGTAGTTGTTAGTCAAATATCTCTAACATGAAATTTATTCTTTGGTTTTTGTTTGCATTAAGATCCTTTTCTCAGAGATGGATGCTGCTGCTGCTGTTATTGCGGATGGTGCCTTATGCTTTGAGGAGAAGGAGGGACTGCCAGAGGAAGCATTTGCCAAAGTCCAGGAGATTTTTAACCATGTGGACTGGTTGAATCCTAAGGCTGATGTTGCACTAAATGTACTCCAACAAATTAGCGCTTCAGTGCATGACCAGTTGGATAGAATTTCTAATCAGCAGCATGATACTTCATCTTTGTTGCATGAAAAAGATCCTAAAGTGCCTCAGGGAAAAAAGAATGAAGCGACAAGATTATTTCCCTCGAAGAATAAATCCCCGGATAGTGATTGGAGTAGCAGAGTAGATGAACCTATCAAGACCGGTGCCTCTCCACAACTACCTGGAAGCTCTGACAGTATCTGTCAGAAGATGCCCATTACGTCTATGAGAACCTCAGAGTCCCGTAAACATGCGACAAGTTCTACAAAGCTTGATGTAAAAGCACAGATGGATGATCTTGCCTTGTCTGGTTCTGCAGATGTTTCTAGTGAATCTTTTTCACCAAGAACACCTCCACAGTATCCTTCCTTCATTAGAAATTCTGATACTTCACCCAACACACAATTACCTTCTCGTCTTTCCCCTCTAGGACCAGGTTATCCTGTTACTGGAGAAATTGAAGCCCAATCACAAGACAGAAGCAAGTCATCGATATTTAGTTCAACATCTGGAACTTCATTATCAAGTACCTTTCCAAATAATTTTCCTCTTGATGCTGCTTCCCATTTTTCAGCTTCATCAATGGCTTCAACTCAGCCGTCTCCTTCCCCTTCAACCCCTCTGAAGGAGATTCTACCTGTTAGAACTATACTTGCTCCATCCACTTCACAACCTCCAACACCACCCACACCCCCAACTCCTCCTCAAAAGGAGCATAAACTGGTTAGAGCTGTACCTCCCCCACCACCTCCACCTCCACAGACAGAGAAATCATCGGTTAGAGTCATTCCTCCTCCACCCCCACCAAAGGAGGAACCAAGTCGACTTGGACCTCCTCCTCTAAAGGAGGAGCCCAAAGTTAAAACAGGACCACCACCCCCTCCACCACCTCCTCTAAAGGTGGAGCCACCTGTTAGAGCTAAACCACCACCTCCTCCCCCTCCTCCAAGTCTTCCTGGGAAAGCTGATTCTGCTACAGTATCACTGCCACCACCTCCCCCTCCCCCTCCTTCAGGACTCTCCTCCAAGCACCCTAATCCTTCATTGCAGAATTCTACATCTGTTCCTGCTGCTCCTAACGCTCCTCCACCTCCAGTTCCCATTAGTAAAGGAGATCTAAAATCGGGGGATGGAAATATTGCATCTAGTACCATGGGACCCCGAGGACGAATTCTATCTCGTACAATAAGTAGTACAAAAAATCAAAATAAAAAGATGAAGCCATTACATTGGCTGAAAATATCTAGAGCAGTGCAAGGAAGTTTGTGGCATGAGGCAGCGAAATCTGGTGAAGCTTCCAAGTATGTCTGATTTGTTATATCTGTTTTAATTTTTTTTGGTTGATGGTCATTTTGTTCTTCTGGTGTTATATGTTCTCTGCTTTTATTATCTTCATTCAGAGCCCCAGAGATTGACATGTCAGAGCTCGAGAGTCTCTTTTCAGCAGCAGTTCCAAGTTCAGGCTCTGCCAAGAAAGTTGGTGTCAAAAGCTCAGCAGGGCCTAAATCTGATAAAGTGCAACTGGTAAATTACATTCACTTTCAAGTTATACATTAAATGGATTTAACAACAACAACAACAACAATGCCTTAAACAGATGGATTTAAAAAATGCAGGAAAAATAATGCCTAGAACTATGTTTAGTAGTAATGTTTTCTCACACAACTTTTGTATGGATTACTTCACCATTAAGGTTTTTACTGTTGTATCATTAAAGTCTTAAGATGACAAATTGAAGTTTCCAATGTGATGCATTGATGTATTTTTTAAAATTGTTAGAATAATATAGGTACATAACCTATCCATCTTGGCACCAGTTACTCTGTAGCTTTTTCTTTGGATTACATTATCTTGGAACTATGAAAGTTTGCTTGTTCAGGATCACCCGTTAAATAGTGAATGTTTATTGGTCTGATGCTGCTAGACTTTACATATCATTTTATTGTTGTCATGTACCTTATATGATCATGATTAAAAGATTACATTGACTTCACCATTTATAGGTGACTAATATCTTCACTCTCTACAGGTGGAGCACAGAAGAGCATATAATTGTGAAATCATGCTTTCAAAAGTGAAAGTCCCGTTGCATGATTTGATGGTAAGATCAATTCTACTTTCATTGGCTTCAAGAAAGTTGGTATAAAAATTCCTCTAGCTCTAAATTCTGAGTAGACTACTTAGGAGGCTATTACTTGATTACCGGTCAAAAGACAGTTTTGTTCTTTGATTTATATTTGAAATTTATCCACATTTGAACCAAAAATATAAAGTTTATTTGTGATGTCATGTGCACCGAATAATGTTGATAATTTGTTAGAATAGACTGTAACTTGACATTGCTATCTTTTATGGGAAACTGGCATTGGAAAACTTCTACCAGGTTCTCAAATTTGTTTGTAGCGCACCTAGAAAAGCTCAGTTGACCCCTATCTATGCAATGCAATTTCAGGCTCGCAAACTATTTCTGCTGCAAACAGATTGATATTGCTAGCCTTGCAATATTTTTCTTTATCCATATTTTTCATCATGTCAAACCATCATGAATTGATGAGTTCTAATTTGATTTGTTTTTGGTCAATCATGTCTTGTTTGGAATATTCCAGAGCTCAGTGCTAGCACTAGAGGACTCGGCACTAGATGTTGATCAGGTTGAAAACCTTGTAAAGTTTTGTCCTACAAAAGAGGAGATGGAATTACTCAAGGTTGGTGATGATTGTGATTAAATAATTTGCTAGTTTCTGATGACTAATTTTCACTGTAGATTATTTAGATGTCTGTAAAACTTTTATTGAAGGTTAAGTTCTAGTACTTTCATATGATGTGTCACTTCTTCCTTTTAAATTTTGCTAACTTCTACTGATTGTGGTGAAGGGCTACACTGGAGAAAAGGAGAAATTAGGGAGATGTGAACAGGTATGAAGTTTTCACTTCTTTTACACATTATCAGAGTTATGGGTATAACCCTACAAGTGATAACGAAGTTATGAATTAATTTTCCATTGAAGTTCATCATTCATATGGATTGTTTTGCCATCTTTAATTTCACATTACAGTTCTTCCTAGAATTGATGAAAGTACCGCGGGTAGAGTCCAAACTCAGAGTGTTTTCATTCAAGATTCAGTTCCACTCTCAGGTGAAAAAAGGTGTCTTATAGCATGCTTACAACAGGAAAAAAGGCATTTATTTGATATAGAATCTAACATTGAAATATTGTGTAGGTTTCTGATCTTAGAAAAAGCCTGAATATTGTAGATGCTACTGTAGAAGAGGTACATTATCCTATTTTCTACTCAAAACCTCTTTCTGGAAATTGTTTTCTAACAATCTTCATTTCTTTTATGGTGAGAAATAACATCCTAGATTTGTTGTGTGATGATTATTATCAGATTAGGAATTCTTTCAAATTGAAGAGAATTATGCAAACGATACTCTCTTTGGGAAATGCTTTGAACCAAGGAACTGCTAGAGGTAAGTTAACATAGATGTCTGAAAAATATAGGTTTAGTGCACCATTAATTTGGAAAATTCGTATAGCGTAGAAAATTACCGCCATGTTAAGAACATATCTGTAATTCAAAAAATTTAGAACATTTACGTACTATGTTGGTCACTAATAGCCAAATATCATAAGGCCTACATACCTGGCACACAATCAATATATTAGTTTTTTTCAGGGTAGAAATGCCAACTAGTGTGTGTGGATATAATCTCTTTACTTTTGCTTTAAGCTCATTTCCCCAAGGTATGTTTGGATGCAAATTAATGAAGGGAAAGATTTCTTTGTATCTTTTCCCTTCTTTGGGGTTTTGTTATAAGGTGGTGGTACTAAGACTAGGCAAAAAAGATTCCAATAAAATTCATTCAAGGATTCAACAATTCTCTTAACTACTCCCGTGGGTGTATACCATCTTAGAGCGCTCAGTTACAACTCTAAACTAATCTAACTACTTTACAAGATTTATTCACTGAGCACTTGTACTACTGATTCCCTTATTTTTTCTGCCACATGACTATTATTAAACTCAGGGAATTGCTGTTGTATGCTGAATTACTGATAAGGTCCTTCCATGTAACATCATCTGGATTAGAGTTTCTCCACTGCATCAATGCTTGAATGAACTGGCAGATGACCCTTTTAACAATCTTTCTGCCCAAAATATTGACTAAATCAACAGTTAAATGCCGTTCGTCATCCACATTTGCCAGTGTTTCAGCCACAGTAGTGGTTTCATCCTTGTATCTTTGTTGCATGGACACATGAAAAGTAGGATGAATTCTCATGGTTTGTGGTAACTCCTGCTTGTTTCAGCCTGTCCAATCCTCGATAGGACCTCAAATATGTAGAGTGAGAAGAAGGGAAGTGAATCTTTTCTGGATATTTTGAGCAAGGATCTTGACTCATGAACCTAATTAAGCTAGGAATATTACTAGAGCAGTAGGTGCAAGGATCTTAAACACAATATTCTAATAACCCAAAATGGAAAATCTCTAATACCATTGCGATCTACTTCCATGTACCTGTGCCTTTTTATAATACAAAATATACAACTGAGTAAACTTATCTTCTTATGCAAGTGTTGTTCCTACTTCCCACACATCTGCATAGTGGCCCCACTTTATTGCATGCCTTCTCCCGCTCCTTAGTTGACCTCTTCAGCCACTGCCCCACTTCTTCCCTTTAACCTATCCCTTTTCCCTTCTACTCTTAAGTACAGGGAAAATATGGAGCTCTATCAGAATTACTTTATAAGGACTATGAAATCTTGCAACCAATTTATGCAAAGAACAATTGTTCATAACATTCCTTCTGAATGGTTGTAGTTTCATATTCACGAATTCACCCTCATGAAAGGTAATGTGTCTATTGGCAGCCTGAACCATTCTGTTTTGCGCCTTTGGGTAATTCTGTTTGAGTAGCAAAATAGTATATTCCTTATTTGCTCTTCTAATCAATTATTTGATCATTTGAATGGATCTCCTACAAGATTTGGCATGTTAACTTGATCCAATTGACAGCCTTAAATGGTGACATCCCATAGCTGAATGGTATGAACTATGAAGTGTTATGCAGATATTCAGCGATAGAAAGCCACTTCAACCATTTTTAGGGTGGCCACTTGCCATGCAGCACAAATACCACCCTAAGAACCTATTTAAAACTTTGATTCGACCATCCATTCAGGATGGAAGGCAGAACGATATAGCAATTTGACCTCGTAAGGTCTTGTAAGCTCTCTCCTAAACTTTTCACAAAAAATAGAAGCTCTATCCTTGACATTCGTTTTAGGAAACCCATGGCAACTTTATTCAACAGCCACTTAGAGCTTCCCATTCCCTTTCTTATTATTTCTTCCACATGACAGGACGGGGAGGAGAATGAAGGATTTTTATATCCTCCAAAGTCTTTCCTCTTCTGTGATTTTAAGCTTCAACCCCTCCCCCCCAAGCTGCATAATTAGTAAAACTATGTTTGTAGTTAATAATTCTCAAATATTGAATGGACCTTTTTCACCCTATTATTACCTTATCACTCTAAAACATCCCAACAAGGAAGGAATGTTATCATTCAACTGACACTTTTTCTCCTTTTTTTTGGGGGAATAGCTTCTTTTCCCTTCTCCTCACAACTATTGGGTTTACTTTTGGTTTGTTTCTCCCTTGTGGTTATTGTCAACTGTTGTGCACGCTGATACTCCTGTGTCTATGTGTGATTTCAGATAAAACTATAGGAAGATATATTGTGAATCCCCCGAGGTTATCATAGTTTATTTTCTCCCATCTGTTAGGTTCTGCTATTGGATTCAGATTGGATAGCCTTCTTAAACTCACCGAGACGCGAGCACGGAACAAGAAGACGACTCTTATGCATTATCTTTGTAAGGTGCATATTGATGCTTATTCCTTTTCTTATTATTCGTTGGTTCATTTCTTTGGTTTTTTTTTGGGGGGGGGGGGTTGGTTTTGGGGAGGCGGGTGACTAAGCATGATTATCTGTTTTAATGTTAACCATATTTTTTTAATCTCTTTCCGTGCATTCCTATTAAAAGAATTCAGCTTCATTTAGTTAAAGATATGTTTGATCTTATGCTTAACCTTAGGTGTTGGGTGACAAATTACCTGAAGTACTAGACTTCTCCAAGGATCTTGCTAACCTTGAGCCTGCTGCAAAGGTGCTGGACTTCTCTAAGGATCTTTTCATTTTATTATGTTAGAATTGTGGTGATGGACTTTCTAGGACACTCCCTCCGATCTTTTTTAATAAAGACCTATTCACAGTTTCACATGAATTACGGAATTCAGTTAAAATTAGCTAAAGCTTTTAAAATTTCAAAATTATCCCCATTGAAGTTCATTAATTAGAGGAGGTTGTTTAGTTTTCAGGAGTTTGTTTAGTTAGTCGGGGAGTATCAACCAAAAGATATTTATGGGAAAAAAAATTAATGCTTTAGACAAAGAATCTTACATTAAGGATCATGGAGATATGTCCTCATAATAAGGAACGGAGGGAGTAATAGGCATGTTTTAGCACTAACACGTAACTATAGCAGATCCAATTGAAGTTTTTGGCAGAGGAGATGCAAGCTATAAGCAAAGGATTAGAGAAAGTTATCCAGGAACTCTCAATCTCTGAAAATGATGGTCCTGTATCTGAGACATTCTGCAAGGTGCTTAAATAATGATGCCTTTTCTTCTTTGATAAGTTTGATGGTGTTCAAATTAGTCTTAAGTCACTTGTGATCTATTTTCCTTCTTGTTCATTCTTGTACTGCTTCAAGTTATCAATTTGGATAAAAAATTACATCAGCATGAAGAACCTTTATCATGTGCCAATATACGATGTTAAAGCCCCATATTGGCCTGCTTTGTTATCAAATTTCCTTATCTATGTGCGTTCTGTAGCATAGTTGGAGTTAAATTTATTCCCTTTTTCTTTCAGACTTTGAAAGTTTTCCTCCGTTCTGCTGAGGCTGAAGTCCGATCACTGGCTTCATTATATTCTGGCGTGGTAGGCATTTGAGCACTTGTTTTTAACGATCTTTCGGACCCTATATAAGATTCTCACTTTGGAGAGTCCTGTGTTCTACAGGGTAGGAAAGTGGACGCGTTGATCTTTTATTTTGGTGAAGATCCAGCTCGCTGCCCCTTTGAGCAAGGTTTCTTTCTTTTAGTAATGCAAATTTCCTATATAATAAGCACAACTATGTTTAGTTTATGGTCATGATGTTTGAAACCTTGTACTAGAGATTATAATTCCAGTGAGTACGTTGTTGCAGAGGTTCAGATTATTCGTTTGAGCTTTCTACTATCATCCATGCGCATGTCATTGTGTTGAAAATCTGTGTCAGAAATGCCAATATAAAAATCTAATGCAGTTAGTTTATCCTTTTTCTACTACATCTGCTGTAATTATTGAAGAGTATCTTCTTGCTGATTCTTTTTTCTTCAGTTGTGTCAACTTTGCTCAACTTCACAAGAATGTTCTACAAAGCCCATGAAGAAAACTGCAAGCAGCTTGAGCTTGAAATGAAGAAATCATCTGATAGTGAGAAAAAGACATGTGAATCACAAAGGATACTGCCTTCAGCAATCCGGACCGGCAACGTCAAGTGATCAGTAATTAGATGAACCATTAGCCACGAGCCAGAACAGCTGATGATCTTGTACAAGCTTGTACGTGACTCAAAGTATCAGAATCTGGCAATCTGCATTGTAGAACAGAATGTAGGAGCCCATTATACTGATTAAGTGAGGTGAAACTCTGAACTTTATATAGTTTGCTGAATCTAGTTGATTTGAACTTTTCTCCTCCCTTTATAAATGTCATTTTCATTCATTCCACTGATTTTATTCATTCGATTATTGTGTCTTATAGCAGATGTAGGAGATCTCGCAGGATCTTGTTCTTTGTCAACCAACCTGTATATACATCTTCACTCAGAAAATGTAACATTGTCAGTAATTTCCAGGAAAGAAGGGATTAATTAGTTTTCTCTCCCCTTCTGATTTTGCTCTTCACGGTTTGGCACTTGAAATGAAAATAT
This sequence comes from Inga laurina, assembly GCA_963855925.1. Classification (NCBI taxonomy): domain Eukaryota; kingdom Viridiplantae; phylum Streptophyta; class Magnoliopsida; order Fabales; family Fabaceae; genus Inga; species Inga laurina. The sequence continues at coordinate 43,530,906 of OY979709.1, read as the reverse complement.
TTGAATATCGTCTTCTTGTATGGCTGATCTGCACTAAGTGAAAGTCACTCATTGAAGAATGAAGTCGAGAGCATATTACTCTTTCCTTGTAGGCATTAAAACGTTAAGAATTGATTGTCCCCCAAGAAAGGAAACGATGGTTCAAAAAGTGATGAAAGTAAATTATGTATGTGTTATTCATTTAATTATTTATCATCACTTTCTCTTCTTTATGGAGTGTCTATCAATATTACTATAGATCGAAAGTGTGAACAAAAGGAAACAAAGTTCTCAAAGCTTGCCAATTTTCTCAATTGGCTTCCTTTTTAATTCTTCTCAGTTTACTACTATCAATTAATTACTCCATCTGTCCTTACTATAAGATATATTTAAAAAGTTGATATTGGTTTTAAATATAAGACATATTTTTCATATTTATCAATTTTTTTTTTTTATTTTACCCCTATTGACTCTTTCTCAATAATAATCAATGAGTAGAGGGAATGAGTGAACTAAAGGAGATAACTAAAGTGTTTTAAAAAAATATATGTCATATTAACTAATTTTTTTTAATATAATCAAATTAGGTAAATATGTCTTATATTACGGATCGGAGGGAGTAGTTGTTATTTTCTTTTAGTTTTTTAAGTCTACTGGAATGATCTTGCCTCAATCAAACCAAAGTTCAAACTACTCATGATTTCCATTGTCAAAATTTTCCATTGGTGGACAAGTTTAGATTGTTATAGTATGAATCAGGAAAATAATGAATTGACAAGAACTAAAGGACATATGAAGGCTGAATTATGTTTCTTAATAAAAAGCAATTATATTATAAAGTAAATGATAAAATGGTCAAAATAAAAGTCCTGAAAAATAAGAAAATATTATGAGAAAGTAGAAAAGGAAAAACAATCAAACAACTATAGATATGAGCAAATTGTATATCGGAAGCATTATTGTATAATGAGAATGGTATCGAATTCAGAGATGTTTTACAGAGAGGTAGAGATAAAATAAAGTGAGAAAAGAGAAAAAAGGAACAACAAATGCCAATTTAAATTATTGCAGGGATTGGTACTATTGAAACTAAACGACCATTAAAAAAAATGAGTTGTGGATGAGGTGGGTTTGGTCAAATGTAACCAAAATTGAAGCTCATTGGTGGAAGATCTCAATGATTTGTGGTTTTGAATGAATTGTTTAAATTAAATAGGGTGATAACAACTTCTATTAAACTTGTCTTTGGAGTTATTCTCAGTGTTCATTATTATATAGTTTTCCTCTTCAGTAACACGTTTTGTGATCCAAAACCAAAGTAAGGTTGCTGGTGGGATTTTATTTTCAGTATGAAAGAAAACTACTCGGAAAGTGGCATTTGCAGTGATTCCTGTAGGCTATAGGGACATTTTCTTTTCCCCCCATATGAATAAAATTTCTCAATTTTCAAAATATGTATATAAATCAAGTATTAAAAAAAAACTCATTTGATTTGAACATTATTGTAAATATTAAAAAAATTATAATAAAATAATTATCTTTCGTTAAATTTGACAATAGTGAAATTTAATCTATGATTCAATTTTATTTTGAAAGTTTTGACTTTATATATATATATATATATATATATATATAGAAAGATAACAACTTTACATTTTCACTCTCTCGAGAGTTTTCACTTAGTACCTATGGGTATTCAAAAACTTTAATTTAGATCAATATCACTCCCGAAGTGTTAAAAAAAGATTAAAAGTAGCCTAAACATTGAAAAAACTAACATTTGACCATTAAAAACAACACAAAGTGAAGTTAAAAAAAGATAAAAAAAAAAAAAGGGTTTTTGAATACCGAAAGCTTCTACAAAATTTGGGTAAAATTCGACCTTAACACAATTTTAGTCCTATTATTAGATGCCATATAATTATAATATCACACACACACACACACACACACACACACACACACACACACACACACACACATTGGCACTGACGTTAATGAAAACCTGTATTTCAGTGTCAAATGAGTAGGTTGAAGGACACCGCAACTCACGGATTTATAAAAGATTATATGCAAACGGCCTCAGTGCAGGGCTTGTCCCTTAGTAAAATAAAGGAGGATATTTTATTTGAGTATTATTTTAATTAATACTACATCTTAATAATGGAGTGGTGTTAGGTTTAAATAGTGTAACATGTGTTCTGTAAGAGATTACCAGCTTGTTGGGTTTAATTATTATATATATTCGTATATATGTCTTATGCTGTCTCGGACACTGCAACGCATTATAGTAATTAGTAAAAGACATATGAATATTAGGGTACGTAGTTGAAGGTAATTAATATATATTATCTTATATGCTGTTTAGTATTTTAGGGAGTCATGAACCTAGACCAAGTTGTATCAATCATATATCTCTTTAAAGTAAAACTTGTTTGATGTATCCAAAACAATAATACTTGTCTGCTATTGGCCGTAATAGTAATAATAAGGAAAAATTAATTCGTATAACCCTGTAATTTGCATCAATTTTAAATCAGGTCCACGTAACTTATTTTATTTAAACTGGATTTTTATAGTTTGACCCGTTATAATTATTTTTTTTTGTTTCATTTCAAATCATTTTAAACTTGTGCCACTATAGAAATATATGGAAAATAAGTGAAAAGCCCCTATTTAAAAATTTACTTTTTATGTATGAAATTTTATACAATATCGGTATTTTTTGTGTATAAAAAACATATTAGGCCTTTCGGACTAATGAAGTTTTTAAACATGAATTTTTCACTGATTTTCTTAATAATAAAAAAATTCCACGGAGTGAGAAAAATAATATACTAAAAAAATAATGGAGGCGGTCATTGTTTAGGGCCAAAGGACATTTATTTTGGTCGTTGGAGAGTGAGATTATTAATGAACAGGCAGAATATAGAGGCTCTCAGGCTCCCACGAAGAACATTTAATTTAATGCTTCAATTATCAAAATAAAAAAAAAACAATGTTTCAGCATTGCAAATAATAGTATTTAGAAATGGTCTGACCACACAAATTGTAATTAAAAAAACTGAATTAAAAGTTTGGATCCCATGTGAGTCAAGATGAAGTTTCAAGTAATGGAGTATGAGTCCTAATTCTGCCTCATAGTTAATTTTGACATATGGCAGAAAATTGTTTTTCAAAACATAAAATGATGAAATTTTTTTTTGTCAATTAAAAAATATGAAATAAAATTTATTTATTATTAGTTGAAAAATATTATATATTATTAATATAAAAATTATTATATTTATAACAGTCTATTTCATATATATATATATATATATATATTCTGTAATATCTGGTTGATTTTGATTTTATTTATATTTATTCAACAAAGTTAATATTTAGACGCTAAGTGAGAGTCATGTCATCGACTACGTACTAATGTCATTTCTCTCATAAATAAACACATTACAAGTTTAGGACCAATACCTATAAGTGAGAAAAATAAGATAAAAATAATAGGGATTTACCTATTAATTAAAGACGCTAATAAAAGTATAATACCAACC